>OW964831.1:25864654-26047868 GCA_943142095.1 Ophonus ardosiacus | reverse complement strand
ATATATATACTGTGTTTCGATTAGTTAAGGAGGAAAACTGGTTGCGCAATTACAAACGTACACAAAACATGTGATTTTGTCAAAATTACTATAAGTTTTTATTTTTGTAAATTTTAACCAAAATTATGTCATAATTCTTCTGTTTTTTTTTTTTATAAAATCAATGAATTTCAAACATCTTCACCAAAACTGTCCGATGATGTGTAAAAAGCAAATACACGAAAGCTTGACAGATTTTAAAAGAATCAACTTTAATTAAAGCCCAAAATCCACTGACACCTACAAAATTTTTCCTCGTTATATATATATATATATATATATATATATATATATATATATATATTATATAACGAGGAAAATTTTGTGGGTGTCAGTGTTGATTGTACCAATGCCTATTTTTATATATTATATCAAGAAGACATATCCAAAGATATTTTAATAGTACGTAATGCGCTAAGAACTGTAGGGGATGAAATATTTTCTTTTTTGCAGATGATAGAAAGCAGTAAAAAACTGTAAATGAACTATAAATTTACGGTCTAAATAGGAAAAAATGCCTCAAATATTTTAAAAACAAATAAGGGAATTAAAACAGTTATGCCATAAAACCAAGGATTTGATTCAAGAAGGACTATAATTAAAGGTGAGAAGACCACATCCACAGAATGATAGAAGAAAATAAGTACTAATAAAAAAAATATACAAAGTCAGTCTCTTGCAGAAACAGAAACGAAGAGAGCCAATAAAACCTGGGGACAAAGAGTTTAAATAGATCTCGCTTGGAAAAAAGCAAAACTTGTGATGAGAGATAAGACAACCTGGCGTACTTAGTGAAAAAGAGCATTAACAAGAGTAATGGCAGAAAACTAAACATCGCACCCTTACGCCGCTTAATAATTAAGTGTAAATAAATAATTAAACAAGCAAAAAAATTGATATTATAAATAGATTCCATAATAAAAGAGTATTAGTCAAAATTATAATTCACGGTTTGTATTTTATGCACAAAAAGCAATAAAAAAATCGACATTAGGAAGACTATACCTTTTCTTGGATGGAGTACATGAGTAATGTACCCATCTATGACAGCATTTGCACTGAACCCACTTTTCTTTTTTTTACATTTTCTCGTCCGCAATATAGACAAACATTAACCATTATATCAGAATTTTCTAAAAGCATTGTTTGTAAATATGTTCTGTACTTACTAGAGTCAAAAGAATCATGATCTTTATTTTGAATATAATTTTCAACAAATTTAATTACAAAAACACCGCAATTAAAGCTATCAATTTTGCTTTGAAATGCTCAACAAATTTTAATGTTAAATTATTAGAAAATGTAAATGACCTCAGAGATTGCAAATATTTACAGAAGTTTTTGAAATACTTGGTACTTTCTTTTTCTGTAGTTCCTAACGGATTCATAAATTAAAAATGTATTTTCTATAAATATTATTATAGCAAACACACCAATGTGTATTATTTATGAGAAAAGGCATAACCGTTATTCCTGTCAGATCTTTCAAATGGTAATGGTACATATTTTCCACTAGAATATATCTGGAAATTTCAGCAGCTATTTCTTAAAACGTTTGTTTTGTTATAGAGAATAATAAACAAGTTTATACAAGTATCAATTACGAGATTAGTAACCCATTCATTATTAGATAAAGAACTGTAATCACTTATTACTAATTTCTTTTAACAAAAATTGGTAGATATTTATATGTGCTTACTATATAATCTTTACCCAAGTATTTGATATAATGGTTAATATCTTTTGATAATCCATTTTTATATAAATCTAACATTGGGGACATTATATGTTTCATTAATATCTGGTGAAGAAGAAATAGGTATTACTTCATTGTGAATTGTACCAACATGTATGTCCTCTTTTATATTACTGGGCTCGGCTACATTGGGTACTTTCTGCGAAGAACAATGTAAGATTTGATTTTAAGATGACATTTAACGTCCTTTAAGTACAACATATCAAAATAAGGTATGAGGCACATGCTCTTTTTTCTTCTATTGCTCTTCGGCAGATACAACTTCAATCTTCAATGATCTTTTTATTTCTAGCACATTTTTTTTTTTTGGGATATCTTAAAATAGCTTCTTTGTGTAGGGACAAAACTCTACTTCTTATTAAGCGAATAAAATCTACTTGCCTTCAGTTTTGTCCTCTCCAGACATTACGTGGTTTTTAAAACAACGCCAAACCAAATTTTCTACGGGAGCGTTACTAAATCGGTCCACTTTCGTACTTTTAGACAACAGTGAAGTCCCACAACGGCGCATAGGCCATTATACTTTTTCAAAATTAAGTCCAATATCTCAGGATAATAATAATTGTTCATTTCTGCAACGGGGCAATGACAATTTGATTCACTTGTGCTGCAATCTTCTTTGATTTTGAAACATGATACATAAAATAAACTAGATTTATAGGTGACGGCATTTTCGTCAACGGCTATATCTAAAAGCAGTTCATTTTCTATATCATCATCCGAATATGGATTGGACGATACACATAAACTAACTAGTTCATTAAACGAAAATATAAAATGATCACACTTTTGATCACTTAGTAAGGATGTAGCATAAGAGCTTGAACCACTTAAAAAAGAGTTGAATATCTGATATAGTAAAAGCAAACGCTACAGCTTCTTTCAAGAATCTTTTTATTGAAGCCTCTTTTGTTAATTTGTTAATATCATTGCACACAATTTTGAGAAAATGTGCACAGCAAATTACGACTGGGTTACAATTTTGTCGTTTTTTTTCAATGTCTCCTGATAAATAATCAAAGCAATATTTTAAATACACTTTCAAATTTGGAAGATGGTTCCAAAATAGCATAACAGCATTAATGATCGCAAAACTAAAGTCAGTGACCCACTAAACCAAAAGGTGGCCATTTACATCTATTTTTTATGGCAAATTCTTTGAATTTCGCTAACCATAGTCCTATTGTTGTTTGCATCATGATTAGAACTTAACATTTCTAAAACTGGACAAATTCTATCGTTATTTATTAATTGAAGTACTCCTGCATAGTAGTATATACGGTTTTCTTAAATCTTTTGCAGGACGCACCACTGATCCAGTGGCATCTAAGTGGAGAATTGGCGTATTATTTTTGTTAGAAACTTGCTTTATAATATCCAATTGTTCTAAACTGTAAATGTGTACATTTAATGGTTCCGTTACACTCTGAATATATCCAGAATTTCCATCGCGACGCATTAAAATTAAATCAAAAATATCGTCATCGGCCCGGTCATTGACTGCTAAGGCTTCAGATCTTATTTTCCTGAACACGCAATCTGATTTAATGTTTTGTAAATTGCCACGTCTTATAACATTAGGAGATGATTTTAGTATAGAGGATTCACGAATAAGAGATGGTTTACCTAATCTTAACGACTTTTTTAACATTTTTCGCTCTACTCCCTTCACATATCTGCTGAGTTTAGTCTTGTGACAATAATTCAACGAAGAACTGAGAACTATTACCTTCTTTAATTTTGTAAGAACTTTCAGTTTGAATAATTTTGCAACTGTCATGTTTACAATATCCGTAAATTATTACAACGCAAAGGCAACATATCTCGTACTTTTAAAATTTAGAAACACAAGAATTATTGACACTTTTTAAATTTTTCTTTAAACGCTAAATTATATGTGCCAGGAATTAATTTATTGTCAACGTATATATCTGCCCATTCTTCTTCAGTCAAATAGAAAGAACCTTCTTCATATGCACAAGAAGAAAAGATGCATTTATTCATTTTTTTCAACAATTCTGTTGAACCTGAGTGGCAAAACTTATCCTTGAAACCTATTGGCTGGACTGATATAGTTTTGAGATTGCATGGGTACGTCTATACTGCCAGGTAGATACATTCGATTTGTTTTAAAATGTCACAAGGACTATTTTCAGTTGTATTACATGGGGATGTTACGGGATAACGGGGTAGCTTGTAAATGACTTACTGGAGTGTTAAATACGTTTCTCTTAACAGGTAATAATTTGTGAGGTGTTACGAACGCTGGTGATGATGTCGTCTCTGCAGAACATATTGGTATTGAAGTTCCAAAAGGTGTACTATATTCTAATGAATAAACTTGAGGGGAAGACATATGAACTGCTGAAGGAGAAGAGAAAGAATCTTTAGATGTTAAGGATAACTGTAAATATTTTTTATCAGCAGGAATAATATGACTTACTGGAGCGTTAAATATGTTTCTCTTAACAGATAATAATTTGTGAGGTGTTACGAACGCTATTGATGATGTCGTCTCTGCAGAACATACTGGTGTTGAAGTTGCAAAAGGTGTAGTATATTCCACCGAATAAACTGGAGAAGACATATGAATTGCTGCAGGCGGAGAGAAAGAGTCTTTAGCTGTTAGGAAAACTCTAAATCTTTTTCATCAGCAGGAATAATATGTCTTTTGCACATAAAATATATATGTAAACGGTTTTTTTTGATTGTTTTTAACGTGTATATATTCACAAAGAGAACCATAAATTGATGATGACAATTTATATGAAGAAGACTTCAGGGAGTCAGTGGAAATATTGTTATTTTCTATAACCTTGATCAATATACTTACTTTGTTAGAGTTTTTGTGGAATGAATCCTTTCGACAGATATTTTGGCCAAAAATGAAATTTATAATAAATTTCACATTTCTTTTTAACATCTGTAATGTGCGATTTTTTTCTTTACGTCCAGTTTTATGAAATATATGCTGAGTTGCAGATATTATAATATCATCGTTAATAGTTAATTTTTCTAAATATTCAAACTGATTGCACAGAAGCATTTTCTTTCAAAAAAGTAGCTAATAGCGTTTAAATTGTCCTTTTTGGCCATTTTTTACATAAATTAATTCAAAATTAATAGAATTAGGCCTCGAAAATTAATATTAAAAAACGGAATTAAATAAAGTTTGCTTTAATAAAAAAGGATAAATAAGTAAATCTATATATATATATATATATATATGAAATTTATTTTAAAAATAAGTAATATATGAAAAAATATGGTGTTTAATACAATACAACACACTAATGCCTTCTTGACGCACTATATTTTAAGGCAATGTACTACATAAAAGAGATTCAGGTTCAAATAATAAAGAGATGCTAGTGGTTGAACAGCACACAACACAAAATATCCAAAAACTTATACTGAGACAAAAAAAAATAAAAGAGTTAATTATAAATTTGCTGTTAAATATAATGCACAATGACCACTTAAAAAATATAACACTTAGCAATTATACGGAACAAAAACGACAGCAATATGTACATAAAGAAAATAACATTAATAATGAGAATGTCAATATCATTAAAAAAATACAAAACCTATTGTTATATATAATAATAAACAAAATGATAAAACGTATTAAAAAAACTAAATACCTATGTAAATAATATAGGAAGTACAAGGTAACAAAAAATAGTGGAAAGAAAATAAAATAATTACAGCAGGTATTTTGAAGAAAAACAAAAGAAAAGAACATGAAAATGCAGGTATAAAACTGCAACAACCCAAAGTAAACAATATATAATAATAAACAAACTAAAGAAACTTAGCAAAAAATATTAAATGCCTATGAAAATGATATAGTAAGTACAAAGTAACAAAAAAACCAGTGAAAAGAAAACAATAATAACAGCAAGTATTTTGAAGAAAAACAAAAGAAAAGACCAAGAAAATGCAGAAAGAAAACTGCAACAACCCTAAATAAACAATTTGGCAAATTAGCCAGCAAAAGAACTAAATCAAAATATTAACAGAAATGCTAGAAACACAAATAAAAGCTAAACAAAATCAAATTGTACACAGCACAAATATGTGAACGAACGTCTTATTGAACACTTTTCACAAAATAACATGAACCAACGAATGCCGAACATGAAATGATGCAGAAGGTAGGAACTTGAGTGTTAATTTCGCAAACAGTGTGACATCACGCTAGTTGGTAGTTAACACCGTGGCCGCTGTGTAGGCGCTAATGTTTATTTTTAAATTTCATGCGGTTTTTAAAATTGAATTTGAATTTCAAATAAATAGAAAAGTTGTTAAATACGTGCCATACACATATTGTACAATATTATGATACAAAAATGTAAATTATATATCTATAAATAATATAAATTGTTATTTTAACATTACAAAAACAATAATACTTATTTATTACAGATATATTGTAATTAAAAATATAAATTAAATATCTATAAACAATATAAATTGTGAACTTACGTAAGAAAAACAATAACGCACTTATCTAACACATAAATATCCAGTTTTTGTTATAATTTTCACAAATTATTATTATTTAGAATGTAATGTTTACAAGACAATTTATACCCAAACAGAAATTAGATTAAATGCCAATATCAAGTCAATATATATAATATATCGATGCCAAACGTAAAAGTCATAGATCCCGCATTCAAATCGTTCTCCAGTATTTAAAGCGACGTTTTCATATTAAAAAACTAGCAGAGATATAATTTTTTTAAATGGTTATGACGCTTAGGAAAATACTATTTCATCCCCCACGCCTCATAACGCATTGTATATTATTAAAATGTCTTCGAGCAACCCGTCTTGCTAAAATTTGTAAAAACTAGAAGGGTACAGTCAACAGCACAAGATATATATATATATATATATATATATATATATATATATATATATATATATATATATATATATTTAATTATTATGACTCTTGGAAAAATTCTATTTCATCCCCCACGCCTCGTAACGCATTGTGTATTATTAAAATGTCTTCGGGTAACCCTTATTGATAAAATATGTAAAAACTAGCAGGGTACAATCAACAACACAAGAGATATATTTTTTTTTAAATTATTATGACGCTTAGAAAAATTCTATTTCTTCCCCCACTCCTCGTAACGCATTGTGTATTATTAAAATGTCTTCCGGTAACCCTTATTGATAAAATATGTAAAAACTAGCAGGGTACAGTCAACAACACAAGAGATATAATTTTTTAAAAATTATTATGACGCTTAGAAAAATTCTATTTCATCCCCCACGCCTCGTAACGCATTGTGTATTATTAAAATGTCTTCGGGTAACCCTTATTGATAAAATATGTAAAAACTAGCAGGGTACAGTCAACAACACAAGAGATGTAATTTTTTAAAAATTATTATGACACTTAGAAAAATTCTATTTCATCCCCCACGCCTCGTAACGCATTGTGTATTACTAAAATGTCTTCGGGTAACCCTTATTGATAAAATATGTAAAAACTAGCAGGGTACAGTCAACAACACAAGAGATGTAATTTTTTAAAAATTATTATGACGCTTAGAAAAATTCTATTTTATCCCCCACGCCTCGTAACGCATTGCGTATTATTAAAATGTCTTCGGGTAACCCTTATTGATAAAATATGTAAAAACTAGCAGGGTACAGTCAACAACACAAGAGATGTAATTTTTAAAAAATTATTATGACGCTTAGAAAAATTCTATTTCATCCCCCACGCCTCGTAACGCATTGTGTATTATTAAAATGTCTTCGGGAAACCCTTATTGATAAAATATGTAAAAACTAGCAGGGTACAGTCAACAACACAAGAGATATAATTTTTTAAAAATTATTATGACGCTTAGAAAAATTCTATTTCATCCCCACGCCTCGTAACGCATTGTGTATTATTAAAATGTCTTCGGATAACCCTTATTGATAAAATATGTAAAAACTAGCAGGGTACAGTCAACAACACAAGAGATGTAATTTTTTAAAAATTATTATGACACTTAGAAAAATTCTATTTCATCCCCCACGCCTCGTAACGCATTGTGTATTACTAAAATGTCTTCGGGTAACCCTTATTGATAAAATATGTAAAAACTAGCAGGGTACAGTCAACAACACAAGAGATATAATTTTTTTTTAATTATTATGACGCTTAGAAAAATTCTATTTCATCCCCCACGCCTCGTAACGCATTGTGTATTATTAAAATGTCTTCGGGTAACCCTTATTGATAAAATATGTAAAAACTAGCAGGGTACAGTCAACAACACAAGAGATGTAATTTTTTAAAAATTATTATGACACTTAGAAAAATTCTATTTCATCCCCCACGCCTCGTAACGCATTGTGTATTACTAAAATGTCTTCGGGTAACCCTTATTGATAAAATATGTAAAAACTAGCAGGGTACAGTCAACAACACAAGAGATATAATTTTTTTAAAATTATTATGACGCTTAGAAAAATTCTATTTCATCCCCCACGCATCGTAACGCATTGTGTATTATTAAAATGTCTTCGGGTAACCCTTATTGATAAAATATATAAAAACTAGCAGGGTACAGTCAACAACACAAGAGATATAATTTTTTAAAAATTATTATGACGCTTAGAAAAATTCTATTTCATCCCCCACGCCTCGTAACGCATTGTGTATTATTAAAATGTCTTCAGGAAACCCTTATTGATAAAATATGTAAAAACTAGCAGGGTAGAGTCAACAACACAAGACATGTAATTTTTTAAAAATTATTATGACGCTTAGAAAAATTCTATTTCATCCCCCATGTGTCGTAACGCATTGTGTATTATTAAAATGTCTTCGGGTAACCCTTATTGATAAAATATGTAAAAACTAGCAGGGTACAGTCAACAACACAAGAGATGTAATTTTTTAAAAATTATTATGACGCTTAGAAAAATTCTATTTCATCCCCCACGCCTCGTAACGCATTGCGTATTATTAAAATGTCTTCGGGTAACCCTTATTGATAAAATATGTAAAAACTAGCAGGGTACAGTCAACAACACAAGAGATGTAATTTTTAAAAAATTATTATGACGCTTAGAAAAATTCTATTTCATCCCCCACGCCTCGTAACGCATTGTGTATTATTAAAATGTCTTCGGGAAACCCTTATTGATAAAATATGTAAAAACTAGCAGGGTACAGTCAACAACACAAGAGATATAATTTTTTAAAAATTATTATGACGCTTAGAAAAATTCTATTTCATCCCCCACGCCTCGTAACGCATTGTGTATTATTAAAATGTCTTCGGGTAACCCTTATTGATAAAATATGTAAAAACTAGCAGGGTACAGTCAACAACACAAGAGATGTAATTTTTTAAAAATTATTATGACACTTAGAAAAATTCTATTTCATCCCCCACGCCTCGTAACGCATTGTGTATTACTAAAATGTCTTCGGGTAACCCTTATTGATAAAATATGTAAAAACTAGCAGGGTACAGTCAACAACACAAGAGATGTAATTTTTTTAAAATTATTATGACGCTTAGAAAAATTCTATTTCATCCCCCACGCCTCGTAACGCATTGTGTATTATTAAAATGTCTTCGGGTAACCCTTATTGATAAAATATGTAAAAACTAGCAGGGTACAGTCAACAACACAAGAGATATAATTTTTTTTTAATTATTATGACGCTTAGAAAAATTCTATTTCATCCCCCACGCCTCGTAACGCATTGTGTATTATTAAAATGTCTTCCGGTAACCCTTATTGATAAAATATGTAAAAACTAGCAGGGTACAGTCAACAACACAAGAGATATAATTTTTTAAAAATTATTATGACGCTTAGAAAAATTCTATTTCATCCCCCACGCCTCGTAACGCATTGTGTATTATTAAAATGTCTTCCGGTAACCCTTATTGATAAAATATGTAAAAACTAGCAGGGTACAGTCAACAACACAAGAGATATAATTTTTTAAAAATTATTATGACGCTTAGAAAAATTCTATTTCATCCCCCACGCCTCGTAACGCATTGTGTATTATTAAAATGTCTTCGGGTAACCCTTATTGATAAAATATGTAAAAACTAGCAGGGTACAGTCAACAACACAAGAGATGTAATTTTTTAAAAATTATTATGACACTTAGAAAAAATTCTATTTCATCCCCCACGCCTCGTAACGCATTGTGTATTACTAAAATGTCTTCGGGTAACCCTTATTGATAAAATATGTAAAAACTAGCAGGGTACAGTCAACAACACAAGAGATATAATTTTTTTAAAATTATTATGACGCTTAGAAAAATTCTATTTCATCCCCCACGCATCGTAACGCATTGTGTATTATTAAAATGTCTTCGGGTAACCCTTATTGATAAAATATGTAAAAACTAGCAGGGTACAGTCAACAACACAAGAGATATAATTTTTTAAAAATTATTATGACGCTTAGAAAAATTCTATTTCATCCCCCACGCCTCGTAACGCATTGCGTATTATTAAAATGTCTTCGGGTAACCCTTATTGATAAAATATGTAAAAACTAGCAGGGTACAGTCAACAACACAAGAGATATAATTTTTTTTAAATTATTATGACGCTTAGAAAAATTCTATTTCATCCCCCACGCCTCGTAACGCATTGTGTATTATTAAAATGTCTTCCGGTAACCCTTATTGATAAAATATGTAGAAACTAGCAGGGTACAGTCAACAACACAAGAGATATAATTTTTTAAAAATGATTATGACGCTTAGAAAAATTCTATTTCATCCCCCACGCCTCGTAACGCATTGTGTATTATTAAAATGTCTTCGGGTAACCCTTATTGATAAAATATGTAAAAACTAGCAGGGTACAGTCAACAACACAAGAGATGTAATTTTTTAAAAATTATTATGACACTTAGAAAAATTCTATTTCATCCCCCACGCCTCGTAACGCATTGTGTATTACTAAAATGTCTTCGGGTAACCCTTATTGATAAAATATGTAAAAACTAGCAGGGTACAGTCAACAACACAAGAGATATAATTTTTTTAAAATTATTATGACGCTTAGAAAAATTCTATTTCATCCCCCACGCATCGTAACGCATTGTGTATTATTAAAATGTCTTCGGGTAACCCTTATTGATAAAATATGTAAAAACTAGCAGGGTACAGTCAACAACACAAGAGATGTAATTTTTTAAAAATTATTATGACGCTTAGAAAAATTCTATTTCATCCCCCACGCCTCGTAACGCATTGTGTATTATTAAAATGTCTTCAGGAAACCCTTATTGATAAAATATGTAAAAACTAGCAGGGTACAGTCAACAACACAAGACATGTAATTTTTTAAAAATTATTATGACACTTAGAAAAATTCTATTTCATCCCCCATGTGTCGTAACGCATTGTGTATTATTAAAATGTCTTCGGGTAACCCTTATTCATAAAATATATAAAAACTAGCAGGGTACAGTCAACAACACAAGAGATGTAATTTTTTAAAAATTATTATGACGCTTAGAAAAATTCTATTTCATCCCCCACGCCTCGTAACGCATTGTGTATTATTAAAATGTCTTCGGGTAACCCTTATTGATAAAATATGTAAAAACTAGCAGGGTACAGTCAACAACACAAGAGATGTAATTTTTTAAAAATTATTATGACGCTTAGAAAAATTCTATTTCATCCCCCACGCCTCGTAACGCATTGTGTATTATTAAAATGTCTTCGGGAAACCCTTATTGATAAAATATGTAAAAACTAGCAGGGTACAGTCAACAACACAAGACATGTAATTTTTTAAAAATTATTATGACGCTTAGAAAAATTCTATTTCATCCCCCACGCCTCGTAACGCATTGTGTATTATTAAAATGTCTTCGGGAAACCCTTATTGATAAAATATGTAAAAACTAGCAGGGTACAGTCAACAACACAAGACATGTAATTTTTTAAAAATTATTATGACACTTAGAAAAATTCTATTTCATCCCCCACGCCTCGTAACGCATTGTGTATTATTAATGTCTTCGGGTAACCCTTATTGATAAAATATGTAAAAACTAGTAGGGTACAGTCAACAACATAAGAGATATAATTTTTTTTTAATTATTATGACGCTTAGAAAAATTCTATTTCATCCCCCACGCCTCGTAACGCATTGTGTATTATTAAAATGTCTTCGGGTAACCCTTATTGATAAAATATGTAAAAACTAGCAGGGTACAGTCAACAACACAAGAGATGTAATTTTTTAAAAATTATTATGACGCTTAGAAAAATTCTATTTCATCCCCCACGCCTCGTAACGCATTGTGTATTATTAAAATGTCTTCGGGTAACCCTTATTGATAAAATATGTAAAAACTAGCAGGGTACAGTCAACAACACAAGAGATATAATTTTTTTTTAAATTATTATGACGCTTAGAAAAATTCTATTTCATCCCCCACGCCTCGTAACGCATTGTGTATTATTAAAATGTCTTCGGGTAACCCTTATTGATAAAATATGTAAAAACTAGTAGGGTACAGTCAACAACATAAGAGATATATTTTTTTTTAATTATTATGACGCTTAGAAAAATTCTATTTCATCCCCCACGCCTCGTAACGCATTGTGTATTATTAAAATGTCTTCGGGTAACCCTTATTGATAAAATATGTAAAAACTAGTAGGGTACAGTCAACAACATAAGAGATATAATTTTTTTTAAATTATTATGACGCTTAGAAAAATTCTATTTCATCCCCCACGCCTCGTAACGCATTGTGTATTATTAAAATGTCTTCGGGTAACCCTTATTGATAAAATATGTAAAAACTAGTAGGGTACAGTCAACAACATAAGAGATATAATTTTTTTAAAATTATTATGACGCTTAGAAAAATTCTATTTCATCCCCCACGCCTCGTAACGCATTGTGTATTATTAAAATGTCTTCGGGTAACCCTTATTGATAAAATATGTAAAAACTAGTAGGGTACAGTCAACAACATAAGAGATATAATTTTTTTTTATTTATTATGACGCTTAGAAAAATTCTATTTCATCCCCCACGCCTCGTAACGCATTGTGTATTATTAAAATGTCTTCCGGTAACCCTTATTGATAAAATATGTAAAAACTAGCAGGATACAGTCAACAACACAACAGATATAATTTTTTTTTTAATTATTATGACGCTTAGAAAAATTCTATTTCATCCCCCACGCCTCGTAACGCATTGTGTATTATTAATGTCTTCGGGTAACCCTTATTGATAAAATATGTAAAAACTAGTAGGGTACAGTCAACAACATAAGAGATATAATTTTTTTTTAATTATTATGACGCTTAGAAAAATTCTATTTCATCCCCCACGCCTCGTAACGCATTGTGTATTATTAAAATGTCTTCGGGTAACCCTTATTGATAAAATATGTAAAAACTAGTAGGGTACAGTCAACAACATAAGAGATATAATTTTTTTTTATTTATTATGACGCTTAGAAAAATTCTATTTCATCCCCCACGCCTCGTAACGCATTGTGTATTATTAAAATGTCTTCCGGTAACCCTTATTGATAAAATATGTAAAAACTAGCAGGATACAGTCAACAACACAACAGATATAATTTTTTTTTTTAATTATTATGACGCTTAGAAAAATTATATTTCATCCCCCACGCCTCGTAACGCATTGTGTATTACTAAAATGTCTTCGGGTAACCCTTATTGATAAAATATGTAAAAACTAGTAGGGTACAGTCAACAACATAAGAGATATAATTTTTTTTTAATTATTATGACGCTTAGAAAAATTCTATTTCATCCCCCACGCCTCGTAACGCATTGTGTATTATTAAAATGTCTTCGGGTAACCCTTATTGATAAAATATGTAAAAACTAGTAGGGTACAGTCAACAACATAAGAGATATAATTTTTTTTAAATTATTATGACGCTTAGAAAAATTCTATTTCATCCCCCACGCCTCGTAACGCATTGTGTATTATTAAAATGTCTTCGGGTAACCCTTATTGATAAAATATGTAAAAACTAGTAGGGTACAGTGAACAACATAAGAGATATAATTTTTTTTTAATTATTATGACGCTTAGAAAAATTCTATTTCATCCCCCACGCCTCGTAACGCATTGTGTATTATTAAAATGTCTTCGGGTAACCCTTATTGATAAAATATGTAAAAACTAGTAGGGTACAGTCAACAACATAAGAGATATAATTTTTTTTTAATTATTATGACGCTTAGAAAAATTCTATTTCATCCCCCACGCCTCGTAACGCATTGTGTATTATTAAAATGTCTTCGGGTATCCCTTATTGATAAAATATGTAAAAACTTGTAGGGTACAGTCAACAACATAAGAGATATATTTTTTTTTAAATTATTATGACGCTTAGAAAAATTCTTTTTCATCCCCCACGCCTCGTAACGCATTGTGTATTATTAAAATGTCTTCGGTTAACCCTTATTGATAAAATATGTAAAAACTAGTAGGGTACAGTCAACAACATAAGAGATATAATTTTTTTTTATTTATTATGACGCTTAGAAAAATTCTATTTCATCCCCCACGCCTCGTAACGCATTGTGTATTATTAAAATGTCTTCGGGTAACCCTTATTGATAAAATATGTAAAAACTAGTAGGGTACAGTCAAGAACATAAGAGATATAATTTTTTTTTAATTATTATGACGCTTAGAAAAATTCTATTTCATCCCCCACGCCTCGTAACGCATTGTGTATTATTAAAATGTCTTCCGGTAACCCTTATTGATAAAATATGTAAAAATAGCAGGATACAGTCAACAACACAACAGATATAATTTTTTTTTTAATTATTATGACGCTTAGAAAAATTCTATTTCATCCCCCACGCCTCGTAACGCATTGTGTATTATTAAAATGTCTTCGGGTAACCCTTATTGATAAAATATGTAAAAACTAGTAGGGTACAGTCAACAACATAAGAGATATATATTTTTTTTAATTATTATGACGCTTAGAAAAATTCTATTTCATCCCCCACGCCTCGTAACGCATTGTGTATTATTAAAATGTCTTCGGGTAACCCTTATTGATAAAATATGTAAAAACTAGTAGGGTACAGTCAAGAACATAAGAGATATAATTTTTTTTTAATTATTATGACGCTTAGAAAAATTCTATTTCATCCCCCACGCCTCGTAACGCATTGTGTATTATTAAAATGTCTTCCGGTAACCCTTATTAATAAAATATGGAAAAACTAGCAGGGTACAGTCAACAACACGAGATATAATTTTTTTTTTATTTATTATGACGCTTAGAAAATTTCTATTACATCCCCCACGCCTCGTAACGCATTGTGTATTATTAAAATGTCTTCCGGTAACCCTTATTGATAAAATATGTAAAAACTAGCAGGGTACAGTCAACAACACAAGAGATATAATCATTTTTATTTGTTATGACGCTTAGAAAAATTCTATTTCATCCCCCATGTGTCGTAACGAATTGTGTATTGTTAAAATATTTTCCGGTAACCACTCTTGATAAAATATGTAAAAACTAGCAGGGTACAGGCAACAACACAAGAGATATAATTTTTTTTTAATTATTATGACGCTTAGAAAAATTCTGTTTCATCCCCCACGCCTCGTAACGCATTGTGTATTATTGAAATGTCTTCCGGTAACCCTTCTTGATATAATATGTGAAAACTAGCAGGGTACAGTCAACAACACAAGAGATATATTATATATACATACGTACCAATGATTATTTTGGTAGACTTTGTATTATATAAAATTGAATGTAAAATAATCGGATTGTAGGTACTTTAAGAAATAAATTCGTTTTCACATCCCCTACGGCATGTAATCCTATATGAATGGCTTTATATTATTTCTTACTTAGTACTGAACCTAATAATCAATTTTTGTTTTGGTACATCTTGTATTTCATTAGTTATATAAAATTTAATGTATATAAATCGGAGTGTAGGTCCTTTTAACAAATCATCTCCCACGGCATGTAACCTTATATGGGTAGCTTTATATTATTTCCTACTTAGTAATGAACATACGTACTAATTTTTGTATTGGTACATCTTATATTTCATTAGTTATATAAAATTGAATGTATAATTATCGGATACTAGCTATTTTCAACAAATACATTCTGTTTCACACCTCCCCTTAGGCATGTAACCCTATAAGGATGGCTTTGTGTTATTGCTTGTTTCCTAGTGCACATATATAAATAATAAGCTGTTTTGTTTAAAATTTCAATTTATGTTATCAACACTACTTTCCGTTGCTGGCGTTGCTGGTATTGCGCACGACTTTATGTAACGGTGCGCTTTCATTAACTCGTTGCTGCACTCTTTTAACCGTTGCCGTTGCTGTTTTCACACAGGTATAATAAATTATGTTATTTAACTTGCGTATTGAACTTCTTTCTTCCACTATAAACATTCTAATGAATACACATAACACAAACAATAGCTGTAAACCCCTGTAGAGCACCCAAGAGCATGCGCAGAGCACCAGTATACACAATAATTAAAATTAAATATAGGAAATGTTACTTTGTAATATATTTGAAATTTTAGATTACAATTTACCGTAAATATTGTATATAATGCTAGATACGAATAAATATTATATTGTATATCTTACGGAAAATAGAGGAGAAATAAAAATGAGTAATAAATAAAATACCTGCAAAACACTATCGAATATAAAGCCACGTAATAGCATTATATACATTATGTAGCTAACAGTAAAATAAATCAAAATTCCATTTTTGGCTGGTACCTAGAAATACCTTTACATTTGTTCGGAAAAACAGTTAAGAAATGGCACAAGTTTGCTTATTTACCCGGAGCCCAGTTTTGGAGTTTCCAATTGGTATCCCAATACAAAAAACTCACTTTCGTATACATACATACACTTATGTAACATTCATGTATTTAAATTTCACTGAAATAATATGATGTTATAAAATTATTTTTATACATAGGTGTCTTAAGTTGTGGCAGATTATTATGTATAGAAAAACAATACATTTAAAATCAAATGAAGAGGTTTATTTCTCTTTTCAAGTAACTTTAGTATAATTGAAAATGTATTTTATAAACATAATATTAACGTTAAGTTTTTCATATAAAACAATAATAATATAATTTTGAAAAAATGCAAATAATATTACCTAATATTAATGAATATGACGTACTGTCAAACACAATACTGATGTTAAAGATTTCACATAGAACCTATATAATTTTGAAAACATGTGCAAAATATTACTCGTGTAATGTGAAATTTATGCAACTGTGGTTGATATTCCTAGTTTCTTAAAATTATTGTATTAATACATTTATAAATGTTATGTTCTATTCAAACATAGTATTTTTGTTGTGCTTATTACATAAAAACAATATAAATTTGAAAACATTTATATAGTATTACTTTTGTAATATGAAAGTATTATAACTGCAAACTTATATGAATAATATTACTTAATTTCATAAAATTAATATAAAAATATATAAATGATAAGTTTCTTAACGTAATATATACGAAACATAAAAAATTAGAGATCTATGATTTAACATTTATGAAACAGTGAAATATAACAATGTGCTGTGATTTATCCTTGATAGTTATATATCATGTATGTGTGTGTTTCTTGGGATACTATATAATACATCCCCCTTTCTTCAAGATTGAAATCTGACTGGCGGTTTAGTTCTTCGGCCTGATCTAGTAGTCTTGACGGATGTATCTGGTTGAAGTATCGACGATTCGTTCTTGTTCTTCATTTCTTTGGAAGCGATTTCATTCTTCGGAATATCAACTAGCTTTTTCGATGACTCAGGATTACTCTCATTACTTTCTTCACGGTGTTCTGTTGCTGAAGGAGTGGAAACAAGTGATTCTCTGTTCCGTCGTAACTCATTTCCCCTTTTTCCTGTGACAAAATAAGATCGAGGTTCATTAACGCGTGATTTAACAGTTTCAAAACGGTTCAAATCTCGAACAAAAACTGTATCCCCCGGTTTAAGATCAGGAAGAAATCTAACGCGATGTCTTCTGTTAAAATTATTTTCCTGCCTTTCTTGCAGTTTTCTTTCATTGTTAATTAATTTCTTGTAACCATGCCATCGGGGTCGTAATTCAGATGTCATGATAGGAAGAGTAGATCTCAATTTTCTTCCCATTGAAATTTCACCTGGACTCATGCCTGATTCTAAAGGAGCTGAACGATATGCTAATAAACCTAAATATGGATCATTCGAAGATTGCATTATTTTCTTTACCGTTTTAACACCTGATTCTGCTAGTCCATTACTTCTGGAATGTTTGGGGCTTGAATATATTATTTTAAAACCATAAAATGCAGCAAATTTTTAAATTCAAAAGAATCAAACTGTGTACCTGAATCAGTTCTTACAATATTTGGGATTCCAAAACGTGCAAATGTTGCTTTAACTTTACAAATGAGTAAATTTGAACTCATATTTTCTAAGTAAACAACCTCAGGATATTTACTGAAATAATCTTGAATTAGTAAATAGTTTCTACCATATAAAGTAAAAATGTCCATCCCAACTTGTTGCCAAGGACTGGAAACTTTTGTCGTAATCATTGGCTGCACGGGATTTACTCTTTTTTCGGCACATATCTTGCAATTTCCTATAAATTGAACTATATTTTGATTAATTCCAGGCCACCATACCGATTCGTATGCTCGGCGACGACATTTTTCTATTCCTAGATGACCTTCATGAATTTTTATCAAAATTTCTTTTCTTAAAAGCAAAGGTATGTAAATACGTCTTCCTTTTAATATCATACCGTCTTTCTCTGAAAGTTCATATCTGTGTTTAAAAAAATTGACCATTTCACTATCGTTCTTAGAGAATTTTGGCCAACCGTTCTTTATATATGTCAGTAATTTATAGTAAAATGTTTCTTGCTCTTGAAATTCTTTTATGTGTTTTAAATAAATGTCTGAACATGGTAATGTACTTACTATTTGATTAACAAAGGCTTTAATATCTTCTTCCAAAAGTATACCATTTTCTCCTTGTTTTTCAACTGGAGATCTTGATAATGCATCTGCCGTTGCAATTTGTTTTCCTGGGACAAATTTAATAGTAAAATTGAATCGCATAAGCCTCATTTTCATTCTTTGCAATCTTGCAGACATACTATCTTTGGTACCTAAAATTGAAATTAACGGCTTGTGATCCGTAATTACTTCAAATTCGGAACCAATTAAATAAGAGCTCAAACGTTCTGTTACCCAAGTAATCGCTAGAGCTTCTTTTTCTATTTGAGCATATTTTAATTCAGCATTACTTAAACATCTAGAACAATATGCTACAACTCTCCAATTGTTATCTATTTGTTCTTGTTCGAGGAATCCACCAATACCATATGATGAAGCATCCGTTGTGATCCTTGTTTTAAATTTAAAGTCAAATTTAGCTAAGGTTGGAGCAGAAGTCAGCATAGTTTTTAAAGTATTAAACGCTTTTTCTTGTGGCTCTTCCCAGATCCAGTCATTTTTCTTGCTTAATAAATTTCTTAAAGGTAAAGTAATTTCTGCAACATTTGGAACAAATTTAAGTAATTGCATCACCATACCTAAGAAACTGCGTAGTTCTGTTATATTTGTTGGAGATTTGAAATTTTTAATTGCAGACACTTTTCCTGGATCAGGAGCAATGCCATCTGCTGAAACTATATGACCTAGAAATTTTACTTCTGTAACTCCGAATATACATTTAGTTTTCTGTAGTGTAACTCCTGCACGTTGAAGTCTTTGAAGTACTTGTTCAAGTAGCTGTTCATGACTTTTTCTGTCTTCAGTAAAAATCAGGATATCATCTAACTGACTGATCACTCCTGGAATATCTTTAATAATTTCTTTTATTCTTCTTTCGAAATGTTCGGGAGCGGATGAAATGCCAAATGGAAGCCTTCTAAAACAGTATCTACCAAAGGGTGTAATAAAAGTAGTTAAGTGTGATGATTCTTTGTCTAAAGGTATCTGCCAGAAACCTGAATTGGCATCTAATTTTGAAAATATTTTACCTTTACTGCCAATTAAAGCTAAAGTGTCATCAACTCTCTGCATTTCAGTCCTTTCTCTCTTTACAAAACGATTAAGTGGACTTAAATCCACACAAATCCTTATGCTGCCGTCCTTTTTAATAACGGAGACCATTCCAGCACACCAGTCCGTTGGAACTGTCACTGGAGATATAATACCACTTTCAACCATTCTTGTCAATTCTTCTTTGACTTTTTCTCTAATTGGTATCGCTATTCGACGAGGTACCGAGGTAGAATATGGCTCAGCATTATCTTTTAACTTTATTTTATATGGATTTCCTAATGAACCCAAACCTGTAAATAACTGTGAATATTTATTAACAATTTTTTGAGTGCTATTCTGGGTACTGGATTGAATTTCTGATATCCATGTTAACACTTTCAACTTCTCTATCGCTGGACGTCCTAGTAAAGAAATTTGATTTTCCGTTTCCGTAACAAAAATTTCTTGTAAACAGCTTACATCATTCCATACTAATGTAGCTGTAAATTTTTCAGCCATTTTAATAACTGCTCGTCCAGGACCATAAAATGTACGATTTCCTATTTCGTTTAACTTATTAATATTTAAATTTTGGAAAACAGACATTGAGATAACTGAAACATCGGCTCCGGTATCTATTTTAAATTTTGTAGGTTTACCTTCTAACAAAATTGTAATAAACCTGCCGGTTTCATTTTTCTGATCATCAATTTCGCCTAGAAATATCATCTTGTACTAGATGTACTTCATTGCTCCTACAACATTTAGCAAAATGACCTTTCTTACCGCATTTATTACACGGCGCAAATTTGGCAGGACATTTGAAATATGCGTGCTTATTTCCACACTTCCTACATGGTTTGTTGTACGAACTTTTGTCATTTGATTTAACTTTTTCTTCCTTCTCTACCTTCTTTCTAGGGAAATACTTCTTTTGCCCTGAAACATGACATATTTGCATTTGCTTTTCTATTCCCCCTCGAACAGTTGCTTGTTGTTTTTTAATCTGTGCTGCGAGCTTCACTTTAGTTTTAGCTTTTTCTAATGTTAGATTTAGATCCATTTGTAATTCTTCTGCTAAATCAGCATCTAATATACCTACAACTATCCTGTCCCGTATAAATTCTTCTCTTAATGAACCAAATTCACAATATTTGGATAAAATGAATAAGTCTGTAATAAAATTGTCAATATCTTCGCCCTCATTTTGTTTACGCCTGTTAAACATTGCTCTCTCGTAAATTACATTTCTTTTTGAAATATAATATTCATCAAATTTTTCAATAATTTTATCATATTTCTTAGAAACTTCATCCGATAATTGAAAACTATCTAAAATATCTTCAGCCATGACATCACCTAAAGCATAGATAAAATGATCAATTTGTTCTGTTTCGGATGATTTATCAAGCTTCGCAACTCTCCTGTATCGCTCATATCTTGTTTTCCAAGAAGGCCAATCTTCTGGTTTAAAGGAAAATGCTTGGGGAAGTTGTGTAGGGACTCTATTAATATCGACTTTATCTGGAGGAATAGGCATGTTTTCTAATCTTGTTTCTTTATTTTATACTTCTGACACCATGTATTGTGTTGAATAGTTCCAATTAAATAAATTAGACTGGTTCTAATATTTTATTATCTTTTTTATATTGACATAACTATCAACAACACTAACACTGTAAACATTCAGCGTAGCCGCCTAATACATATTGCATCATAGCATACTATATAATACATAAACACCTGTTTACTGGATGGCGTCTTTCCTGATCTTTGGAAATTCGCAATCATTAAGCCTATTGCGAAAACTAGAAATGCTATTTCTTTCGACGAGTTGCGACCTATTAGTATTTTGCCAGTTTTGTCAAAAATCATGGAAAAAGTCATTCATAAACAAATTATGTCATACGCTACCGAAAATAACATAATTCCACCTATGCAGTCTGGATTCCGCAATGGCTACAGTACAAATACCTGTCTTTTAAATATTTTGGATTCCTTAATAACTAATTTTGATAGATCACAAATCTCAATTCTCATACAAATAGATTTCTACAAGGCATTTGATATGGTCGATCATGAATTATTACTAGCTAAAATGAAATATTATGGATTTTCAGATTGTGCCTTGCAGTGGTGTAAGAATTACTTGATAGACAGAAAATTCTACGTCAGTATGCACCAAAATAGTCAAGCAATTAACTCTGGTGCGTTTGTCCTTAATCGTGGAGTACCGCAAGGATCTATTTTGGGACCATTATTCTTTTTACTTTATATTTCTGATCTTCCAAAATTCATGGTTGTTTATATTGGTTGGGATAGTCACATTGTTTATTTCATTTAATTTTTCATTTTGTTTGTTAATAATAGGTAGAATGTTTTTTAATTCATCTAAGTTTATGTTGTCTATTTTTAAAGGATTAAATTGCATAAAATTGTTCTTATCTCCATTTTCTGGAAAATGTAATTTAGGAAGTTCAATGTTTTTAAAATTTGGTTTATAATTTTGATAAGTTTTTATGGTAGTGTCTTTAATTTTTATTTCACACTTATTGTTTAGTTCGATTAAATAAGTTCCATTTAGGGGAATATTGTCTACGCTTTTCATACACTTTTGGATGGCGACGACACCGTTGGGCGCTACGACGATCCATTGGTTTTCTTCGATTTTCTGGATTTTTACATCTGGCACTTCAGTGGATACTAGCTCACAGTTTGGGTTTGAATTGTACTTGAGAAGTTGTATTTCGCAGGGTGCGTTCTCGTTTATGTTGGATTTGTGGACATCTTGGCATATGAACACCTCTGCTATGATTTCTTTGCAGGTAGTGTCAAACAGGGCGTAAGAATGCTCGTTTTTAATTAAAAATTTGGAATTTGGTATAATGGTTTGAAAGGAATTTTTATTCCTGATTGGTAAGGAATATAAATGGTAATAATGGAAACTTTCAGTCTCCACAACAGGTATCTCAAGCAGAAATACAATTTGGTTGCCTTTACAATAACTTTTTATTTCTATTACTTTTTCGAATAAAATAATATTTTCCAAAGTTGGTTCGAAAGGGAAACTATTTTTATTTAAATGTTTATTAATGAATATTATCTCTTTTAATAAATCTGTTGGTTCAAGTATTGAATTATGAAGTGTGTTAAGTTTTGCAAAAGTTATAGCTATTTCAATTTTCTCTAATAGATCGTAAATAATCTGCAAACTTGCAGTGTATTGAGAGATAACAGTTTGTAAAAATAAGCAATTGTTTGCTTCTATATTTTTAATGTAGGTCGAATTAATAAATTTTTCTAGTTGTTCGATTTTTGAATTTAATGAAAATTGATTTTTAGAAAGGATTTCGGTGTTGTTATTAAATTTTTGGATGGAAGTTTGTAAGATGCTGAGTTTTTCTTTCGTGACATCTTTAATTTTAAATTGGTTGTTCGATATTTCTCTAATAGCTTTATCGTATTTTTCGGCATCCGATTGATCGAGATTGCCAGTGATTGATTTTATTATTGTGCCAAGTCCGCCAATGAGTCCTCGTTTTTGTTTTCTTGAGAATAACGGATTTAGTTGTTTTATTTGTAATAATACTTTTTCTTCTAGGACACTAATTATTTGGTAAGAATGTTTATTGTGTTTAGAGTCCTTTAATTCGTCCTTTATTTTAATAAATGAATTTTTCAAGCTCGTGTATTCTGTGATTATGTCAGTAATGTCATAAATTTGAACAGTAGTAGTCGATTTTAAGTTGTGCATTTCCTAGTTTTAGTGGAAGTAGGCCAGGGTTCTTGTTTAGATCGTGGATTTTGGATGTTTCTAAGCTTGAAGTGACGCTGAGGAACAAGGATCTGTAAAAACAGGTTGTCTTAATTCTTTGATATGAATTATTTCGGTTTTACGTTTTTTCTGTTGGCTCGTAATTTCTACTTTATTATGATCGAGTAATTTTGTAATTTTGAAAGGACCTAAAAATTTAGAATTCTTTTTGTTTCTATTGAGTGCATTTATTTTGTAAACAGTTTGTCCTATTTTGAAAATTGGATTTTTTTCTCCTTTTGTATTATGTTTATTTATTACTTTTTCTTTGTTTGATTCTAATGTTTCAGATACTTTGTTATAAACATGTTTTAATTTTTCATTGTGGTTTTCAACGTAATCGTTGTAAAAGGAATTTGGAATAAATATTTCTTGGGGATTTCTAGAGTTTGTATGTCCAAATGCTAATTCGAAGGGTGTATAATTCGTTGCGCTGTGTATAGAGTTGTTATACCCAATAATAGCGTAATTCATTAAGTCACCGTGTTTGTCTGGGTACATTTCTTGTAATATTCGCAGATGTTCAATAATAGTTGAGTGAAATCTCTCAACAATAGAATTAGATTCATGATGAAGCGGGGTTGTAAAATGAATATTTATTTTATGAAGTCTTAGTAGTTCTTTTACGGTATTATTATTAAATTCTTTTCCATTATCAAGGGTTAAATTTTCGGGTACGCCAAAAGATGTGAAATATTTAATTAATGCGTTTGCTATATGAATAGCTGTTTTGTCTTCGATATAAATGGCTTGTGCAAATTTTGTAAATGCGTCAACTAGTGTTAAATAATTTCGATTGTCATATATGAATACATCTATATGAACTATTTGAAAAGGTCGTGTCGCTGTATCGGTTAACATGAGTGGTACATACGGTTTCTTTCTTGCATATTTAGATCTTTGACAAATGTCGCATGAGTTGATAAAATTGGTAATAGTAGCTTTCATATGTTTCCAATAGTAATTACGTTTTAAATATTGGAATGTTTCATTTATACCACGATGATTGGATTTTCCTTCGTGATGCATTTTTATAAGCATTATTTGTTCTTCTTTATCTGTAACAGTATTTATAATTTTTGTGCACTTAATTAACTTTGGTCCATTTTCAGAAAATTTATTTAAATAAACTCTGCAAAAGTCTTGATATAATTTTTCGGTTTGAAAATACATGTGATACGTATTTTTCGTGTTTGTATAATTTCTTAAAAATTCAAATATTAATATTTCATTGTTAATTTCTGGAATTTTGACTTTAACTATAGTTTGATTTTCATATTTCTTTATACTAGTGTCTGTTTTGGGATATAAATTTGGAAATACGTGAATTTGATTTAATTTATTATTTATTATCTCATCTAAGATGGTGATTCCTTCATTCGTTGTGTCATTTACACACGAGTGTTGAGTTGCTGAGTCAGTGTTTTCATTATCAATGTTGTCCAGGTCAGTGTTAGGAACTGGAGCAGGCTTATCGGGTGGTCTTATTTGTATATCGGAAATAATATTAATTTTGGGTTTTTGTCTAGGTTGGGAAGGTTTATTATTAACGGGTTGTTTTCTGATAAGAGTAGGTGATTGTGGTTCGGAATCATCAGGAACAAAACCTTCGGCTAATTTTTTAAAATATTCTAATACATCGTTATCAATATTACCGGGGTTATTTATGATTGATTCGTTATCGTCAATTGCATTTATACGAATACGTGATAAACAATCAGCGTTTGTGTTACATGAACCTTTTTTATATTCAACCGTGTAGTCGTATTCTTCGAGTTTTAATTTCCATCGAACTAATTTAGAATTTGGTTCTTTCAAATTATGTAGCCAAACTAAAGGTCGTTGGTCGGTTACTATTTTAAACTTTCTGCCGTATAAATATTTTCTAAATTGTTTGCAAGCCCAAATTATTGCAAGTAATTCTCTTTCAATGGTGGAATAATTTATTTCTGTTTCGTTTAGTGTACGTGATGCATAGGCTATTGGTCTATCGTGTGGGATTTCGCCTTGCGAAAGCACTGCACCGATCGAAAATTTACTGGCATCAGTAGTGAGAATGAAAGGTTTGTCAAAATCAGGATACTGAAGTATCGGGTCATTCATTAGTAGATCTTTACACATGTTAAAGCTCTCAATGAAATCTTTGTCGTGAATTACTTTAGCGTTTTTCTTTAGACATCGAGTCATGGGTTTTGTAATTTTCGCAAAATCTTTTATAAAGCGTCTGTAGTAGCCTAAAAGTCCGAGAAAACTTTTAATTTCAGTTTGTGTTTTTGGAATTGGGAAATTTTTAATAACATAAATTTTGTCCGGGTTTGGTTTTACTCCTTGCGGTGTGACAATATGGCCTAAATATTGAACTGTATCATGTAAAAATTCTGACTTGTCCATTTGAATTTTGAAATTACTTTTTCTTAATCTTTCGAAAATTGATTTTAGTCTCTCAATGTGTTCTTGCAAGGATGAACTAAAAATTATAATATCATCCATGTAAACTAAACAGGTTTCATGTTGCAATCCGCGTAAAACGTTGTCCATTACCCTTTGGAAAGTCGAAGGGGCGTTCTTTAAACCGAATGGCATACGTTTGAATTCGTAGTGTCCTCCTTCAGTGGAAAACGCGGTTTTCTGTATATCTTGGGGGTCGATTTCGATCTGATGAAATCCACTAGCCAAATCGAGGGTAGTAAAATAATTAGCTTTACCTAGTTTATCTAGGATGTCTGTGATGTTTGGAAGCGGATATTTGTCATCTATAGTGCGCTCGTTAAGTTTGCGGTAATCTATGACTAAACGCCATTTCTTTCTACCAGAGGCGTCCATTTTCTTGGGGACAATCCATATAGGACTGGACCATGGTGAATTACTGTGTTGTATAATACCTTGATCTAACATTTTTGAAATTTGTGAGTTAACCTCTTGTTTGTGAATTTCGGGAAAACGATAGGGTTTTACATGTATAGGTGGATCATTTTTCAAATTAATTTTGTGTGTAATTTCATTTGTGAAACTCAAAGGGATATCTTCACAGTAGAAAATGTCGCGGTAATCAAAACATAATTTACGTATGGCATCTTTTTCTTCTTTATTGCAATGTTCGAGTCTGAGATTTTTGAGATTTTGTTTTAAAAGATTATCTTGTGTTTTGTCTAAATCGTTATCAATTTCCATTTTCTCGCAAAAGTTTATCTCGATAGGGTTAATTAATTCTATATCAAATGGTTCCGAAATGTCAATTTTTACTGGATTTTCATTAATGTTTGTGAGGGTTGTTATGGCAAAATTGTTATTTATATTTAGTAAAGCTTTTGGCATTTCTACGCCGTCTCCGAAATTTACATAATTTAATATCCCAGTACCGTGGTTTTGATTTACTGGTAGTTTAACAACAATGTTTACTCTTGGTGGTATTATTATAGAGTAATTTTGAAATTTTGGATTTTGACATATTTTGTTATTTATTTCAGATTCGTAAATAATTGGAATTTTTGCGTATGGTGTTGTTAATTGTTTTGTCGTCACGTTTATATTTGCTTGTAGCTGTTCTAATAAGTCTACGCCTATGAGTCCATCATATTTTTCGCTGAATCGGAAAAGATAAAATTTATGTTTATCACTAACGTTAAAATTTTTCAAAACGGGGATTTCTGCAACTTCATTATGGAATGAAATATTGTGAGCAGTTTGGATGTTAAAATTTTCATTATAAATAAAGTTTGGATAAAATTTGTAAGCTAAATCTGGGTTGATTAAACTTTTTGTGCTGCCGGTGTCTATTAGAAAATTAGCGTTGATTTCTGGGATGTGGATATAGGGTAGGTTTGATTTTAAAACATTTAGTTGTATTAGGTCGGGTTCTTGGAATTATCGGTATTATCAGTATTGTAACCTGAGCATTCATAGTCTACGTGTGGTTCCGTAGAGTATAGTTCGTTGTTCTCATACATGTTTGCATCATATTCGAGGTTTCCATACGAGTCATATTCGTAAGGATTTTGAGATGTGTATTCAGTTTGATTTTCAAATGAATCATTTATATTTTGATTAAATAATTGTGTAGCAGTAAAATTTCTTTGGGGCATACGAGTATTTCGTGTATGTCCGGATGAGGTATCCATAGGTTCAGGTTGGTATTTTGGTTGTTGATGAGGTGGATTTTGCCTTGGAAGGTATTGTGGGAAATTTGCAGGTCTTTGGAGTGGGACGAATTGGTTGGGGCGCGACTGAGGTTGCGGTAGTCGCTGTGCGAATTGAGGCGGTCTGAAATTTGGATTGTTATTTGTTTTATAAAATGGGTTTTGCCTCGTTTGCATTATTTGAGGTGGACGTAATAATGGTCGTTGTTGGAATGGGGTGTTATTTGACGTGCTAGGGATGTTGTTATAGCTGGATTGTTGAGGAATGTGGTTTACATTCGGATTTCTTGTAGGGACAATTCTTTGTGTAGGTTTAAAACTGGAGTGCGTATTCAGTGTGTTTTGTCTCTGGTTGGTGTAAAGAAAGTTTTCTTCCTCTATTACTAGACTCATGGCTTTCTCGAGTTTGTCAGGGTCTCTTAGTCTAACATTATTTTGAATAAATGGAGGTAGACCTCTTATGAAGGTTTTTAATGCGAGGTCGTCGTAATTTGATTGTCTGATTTTTCTTTCGTCTTCTGTATAAGTGGAACAATTTAATTTAGAGGTTATTAAACTTCTTGCATCTTGGCATCTCATACCAAAATTATAAGGGGTTTCATTTTTTTGCGGTCTTAATGCAATAAGGTCTTGTACTAAGCAATCTAAATTTCGTTGGTCTCCAAAACTTTCTTTTATGCTATTTTTTATGTCCTCCCATCTTTTTAACTCAGTGCGAGAACCGATAAGGATCATCGCTCGGCCTGTTAATTTTACGAGAATTGCTCTGACTAGAAAGTTAAGAACGACGTCGGTACTGTCAAATGTATCTACTAAATTTTGACATGCGTCTAAGAATGTGTTCATGGTATGGGGGTTACCATCATAATTTGGAATAACATCTAAATGTAATCTGAGCAGTTGTAAGCTTGCCGTTTGTTGAGCCACTTGCGGCGTTTGTTGTAAGGGTGGTGTCATTTCTACGTCGTTATCGAGTGTGAAATTGTTTAGATTATCAGCTATAGCTTCTACGTCGTGTAAAGACATACGCTTATATATTAGTTTTTTTTAAAATTAATTTTGAAAGTTTCTGCTTGAAATATGTTATGAATTTGAATGTTATTTTAAGGATAGGAAAAATAATTGATGTTTGAGCACTTACAGTAGTAGAATTCGTTTCATTTTTCTTACAGCTAGTGCCTATAGGTTCGGAGATGTGCTCTTCGCCCAGGACTTCGTAACCTAGTGCTGGCGTCGGCGATGCTTGTCCTCAGCTAGCGTGTGTGTCTGGTGTTGGCGATGCTTGTCCTCGACCAGGGTGTGTTGGGCTGGTGTTGACGATGCTTGTCCTCAACCAGGGTGTGCTGGGCTGGTGTTGGCGATGCTTGTCCTCGACCAGGGTGTGCTGAAATCTTCAACTTCTCGTTGTCTCGGTGTTGGACGTTTCACGGCGAACCGATATACCTTCGATTGCACTCGCGAACTCGCGAACCGAAAATTGTTATACCCGATAAATTGTTAAAACAAAAGTTATTCGTGCGATACGCCTAACTTCGGGTATCCTACCAAGACTGCGCCAATTATGTAGGTGACAACGAAAATAGAGTTTTTAAAAAGATTTCAATTGGAATTTATTGTACATTACAGACTTCTTGAAAAGACATAAAGACAATAAAAGCGTTCAAAACATGCAGTTACAAGTTTATATATGAAAATTATGCTGATATGCATAAGGTGTCTTCTTCATGCAGAGTATACAGGACCGTACTCATAACTAGCGAATAACCGCATCTGGACCACAATAATAGTTACGCAACAATCATCCTTCGCCACACATTCCTATCCATACACACTCCTTTCACCTCAGCAACATTCATAAACGTATTCATACATAAGAGCATAGGAACATATTAAAATGACCGATTTTCGGTAGCGAATAACCGCATCAGGGCCACAATAATAGTTACACAAAAATCATCCTTCGCCACACATTTCTGTACAAACATCAGGAATCACACAACGTTTCAGACAAAATCTAAACATAAATTAACCATTCAAATACTTTCTCTCCCCCATACTTCAATATCTCATTTGTAATCCCATCCAAACCAGCAGCCTTACCATTCCTTACACGCGTCAATGCATCACATACTTCACTTTCTTCTATATCATAATCATCTTCACTATCATTTTCACTTGCAAATTTAATTTACCTTTACTTACGGCCAGTAACAATTTAAAATAGCGTATATAAATTTACAAAAATTAAATTTCTTGCGCAGAAAACACATTCACTGAGTAAGACTCAGTGTTAAAATGAAGCTCCGTCCAACATCAGCTGATCATCCGCCATGTTGTGACGTATGTGCAGGTGCCCTATTAATATATTTTATTTTATAATTATATATTTACATATATTTTAAGTAAATAATTCGCCTGTTATTATGTTGTGTGTCATCATCAGAGTGAACCTAGCAGCCGATTCGATTTACAGCAAGTGTTGCGTAATTCTGGCGGTGAATGTTCTATGGACATCAAAAGTGTTGTCGATTTGTGAAAAACAAGAAAATAATGAAATATTTGTTTTTTTTTTGCTGTAACGTATATACTATAAAAAAATTAAATTCATATACCAATAATTCATATAAAATGATATATTTATTTTGATTTTGTGTAGACAACACAATTATCCTGATTTATTTATGTAACTTTTAAGAATTGCACTGATAAATAACAACATTTATTTATTTAGGAGATTAAGACACGAAAGGGATGTTTTCTAAGTTTCTCGCTATTTTGTTATTTTCTAAGAATATTAATTACCTTGATAAAACGATATTGTGTTCAATGAATAGTACATATACATACATATCCCCAATGTTATTCACCGCAAATGACTAATTTATTCAGATGACTCCGGGTTGTTCTTTTATTTATAATTTCTAACTTTCTCGAAATGTTGTTATTATGTTCAGGATAATAGTAAACCTGATAGAATCATACTTTCCAGAGTTAATAGTATATACACCTTAAATCAGGGGATTAGGGGTAGTTCTTTTGATTTAAATATCACGAAATGACTATTTTCCAAGTTTCTCGCAATTTTGTTATTATGTATTTTCAGGATAATATTTATCCTGATAAAATCATACTTTGCAGGATGAATAGCATATACACCCTGAACATTATAAAGTACAAATGAAAAATTTATTCACGGGATTAGGGGTAGTTCTTTTATTTAAATATCACGATGTCAATATTTTCTAAGTTTCTCGCAATTTTAATATTATTTTCAGAATAATAGCATTCCTGATAGAATCATACTTTGCAGGGTGAATAGTATATACACCCTAAACATTATAAAGTACAAATGAAAAATTTATTCAGGGGATTAGGTGTAGTTCTTTTGATTTAAATACCTCGATATGACTTCACTAAGTTTTTCGCAATTTTGTTATTTTTTTTTTTTTTTCAGGATATTAGTTATCCTGATAAAATCATACTTTCCAGAGTAAATAGCATATATACCATGAATATTATAAAGTACAAATGAAAACTTTATTCAGAGGATTAGGGGTAGTTCTCCCGATTTAAATACAACGAAATGACTATTTCCTAAGTTTCTAGCAATTTTGTTATTATTTTCAGGATAATAGTTATCCTGATAAAATCATATTTTCATGGTGAACAGTACATATACCCTGAACATTATAAAGTACAAATGAAAAACGTATTCAGGGGATTAGAGGTAGTTCTTCTGATTTAAATATTACGAAATCACTATTTTCTAAGTTTCTCGAAATTTTTACATATTGCCAGTTATCCTGATAAAATCATACTTTGCATGGTGAACAGTGCATATACCCTGAACTTTGTAAAGTACAAATGAAAAATTTAGTCAGAGGATTATGGGTTGTTCTTTTCATTTAAATATAACGAAATTACTATTTCCTGTTTCTCGTAATTTTAGTATTGCACAGTTGATTAATTTATTTAGTTGAAAATTAAAATTAAAAACACTAGCCCTACACCCCTGAATAAATTAATCATTTGTATTAGCAAAGTATGGTTATACCAGGATAATTACACTGATAGAAACAACAAAATGTCAAAAAAATTAAAAAATAATGATTTCGTGATATTAAATATAAATGAACCAGCACTAATCTTCCGAATAAATTTATCATTTGTGGTTTATAATGTTCAGGGTGTATGTATTGTTCGCCCTACAGAGTACCGTGAAAATAGTAACAATTGCGAGAAAATTGGATTACAGTGATTTCGTGATATTTAAATCTTAGGAACTACACCTAATCCCCTGAAAAATTTAAATTTTTCAGTTGTACTTTACAATGTTCAGAGTGTATGTTCATCCTATAAAGTATGGTTATACCGGGATAACTATTATCCTGAAAATAATATTAAAATTTCGAGAAACTTGGAAAATAATGTTTTCGTGATATTTAAAATCAAGGGAACCATGAATAATCCCCAGAATAAATTTTTCATTTGTACTTTATAATGTTCAGGGTGTAAGTACTACAAAGTATGATTTTATCAGAATAACTATTATCCTGAAAATAATATTAAAATTTCGAGAAACTTGGAAAATAATGATTTTGTGACATTTAAAATCAAGAGAACCATATACCGGGAGTTTATTTTATCAGTAAACATAGGGTATATCATTGCCATAGTTACGGTATGAATGTTTGACAGCAATGTATTGAAGCGTTTATTTTATGAGTAAACATAGACGTTTAACATGGGAAGTAGTTTTTGGTAAATACAAAGGTCTGGCAATAAATCGAGCCATGCTATTGAACATAATAATAGTACATTACATCTTGTACATTATTTAATATTAATTACTTCAATAATATTGCAAAAATTACAATAAATTGTAAAAATTGTCAAATAAATAATTGTTTCAGTTTTTTATTATGCAATATGAAAAGATTTCCGAATGTCTCCCTGGCGCAGTGGTCATACACTAGCGTCTGAAATTTTTGGTTGGGGTTCGATTCCCCATTGGGGTAATTATTTAATTTTTTTACATAAAAATTGTTGAACTTTTAAAAATCAGTTTATATTTCCATATTACAATCATTTGAAAATAATAAATAAAGAGAAAATGATTGAGAATAATTGATTACAATAATCAAAATATTGATGTAATAACAATGCATTGTATTTTATTTGATAAATACAGTAAAGACATAATATTTGTACAAATTTATTATATTTCAGTTTTTTTTATTAATATTAAAGGGAATACAATGCATTGTTATTGCATCAATATTTTGATTATTGTAATCAATTATTTGTAACGTATAAAGAGTAGGCGTACAATATAAGTAAATAATAACAATTTTAAGAAAAAGAAAACCTACCTGCTTTATTATTGCACATATAAACAATGCCTGTAGCCCCTGTAGCGGTGAGCTGAGTCGTGAGTCGATAGGAAAATTTAGTGAGGATTGTTTGAGAAAAGCAAAACTGGGCGCCAGTCCCGCTTGAAAGTATGAATTTTTATTTGACGCGAGACTACCAAATAAATAATTGAACAAGATAGTTAAAATTAAAATACTATATTTACCGGCACTTACAGAGTGTGAGTTGTTTAAATTTAATACAAAATAAAGTTGCTGCCTACTTAACTGTTGAGTGGGAGTCTTCTGCTGGGCGGAAACGGTCCAAGAGACTGATGCAGCTGCGGGTGTCGGTTGGCGGTGGTACCTTGAACTTTCCTTGAGCTTTGAACGATGCGACTGCTCTACCATTAAACCAACTTGAGTGACCGGATTTATTCGGCTTGGCCGGACCGGTGTGGTTAAAATCGACGAGTAGAGGTATTGAGGTATAGCAGTTCCAGTAACAGTATCGACGAGTTCGGAGCTCCTGCAGGTATTGAGTAAATGGAGTGCCGCCAATCCGGACTTAGAATGTTGCTTTTCGCAGTCCTGTGCACCAGTCACCTCAAACCGTCCCAACCGGGAGGGAACAGTAGTACATAAAACAGACGACAAAATAAAGGCAGAAAATATGCAAAATATTGTGAGCAGAGTGCTCGGTAAAATAAGTACCAAAAAATATAATACAAATTTAATTACAATCAGAAATTTTAAATTAACTAAGAGATGAAAATGAGTCGAGTGATTTACAAGCATGTGCAGTTTATAACTGCCTACCAAGTACAATAAATCAGCTAAAAATGAGTAGCATGATATGATAATAGAAAGTGATAAGAGAATCAGGGAAAATTTGAATTTAAAAAAAATACAAAAGGCCTTACGAGCAATCGTCAAACTTACTATCCCGGTATTACGCGCTTTACGCAAAATAAACTGGTTCTTGTCCAGCCAGCAGTAAAACTGTCTGCCCCAAATACCAAATAGAACAACAAAGAAAACTTGGTGGCCAAAAGAGAAAATTTTACAGTAAAGAAAATCCCAAAATATCCCAAAAAATTGTCTGCTGACAGGACTAAAAAATAAACAAATTCGCGAGCGCGATTATGAACCAATTTATTATCAGATTACCAGCTTATTTCATTTACACACTCATTCACGCACCATTCTCGCTGGGATGGAGTGATAGGGAGCTATGATATAATGTGTATGATGGATGCATGCATGAGAGAGATGAATGATAGAAAGAGTACAAGCTAGTGATGTTAATAGAGACGGATACAGTAAAGAAAAGTAGTTATGAGGAGTTAAATTTTCAGGGGGGATGATAGTTGTGGTTATATTGGAAACAGAATTACGTAAAAATGGTAATTAGGCAAAACTTTGAAGTGTCTACTTCGACACGTAATATAAACCAGTGGGAGTGAGGTTGGACTCTACCACTAAAAAATTTAAGCAGCACTACAAAAATGGAAAAAAGCAAAAAGTGAAGCCACTCGATGGTGGGCGGGGGAGAACCGTGACCCTGGAGGTTAGTTGGGTCACCCAACTGGTCGCAAAGTTGTGTTAAAAACACAGTGTCCAAAATGTCTTTCACAGAGAAAGAAATATTAATCAAAGTTAAACTAAAGTAGTAAAACTTAAGCCAAACTAGCAAAAAATGTGTTAAGAAACACGTGGTTCTGAGTTATAGTACACTTTATTCGTGAGAGTATTTACGTATCTAAAGCAATATAGTATGCTTGAGCATTATATCTTGTATTAAGTTAATCAAAATATTTAATTTAGAATATTAAAAGTTACCATTAGTGAGAGGAACGCACTATAGTTATTCTTACCGCTAGCAAAGGGAACGCACTATAGTTTTTCTGAAATTACTGCGATGCGTATTTACGAATAAAATGGATTTACGTTCTGCGTGGCATTAAAGGTATAAAATATCGCTGAACATTAATACAAAGCGTAAAAAATATCCCACACTGCACGATATAGGTCTTAAAACATATCACGCACGTGCGTTGCCGGCTACGCAGTTTTAAGCGAGAGAAATTTAGGTATAACAAACGAAAAGATATTAGAAATATACTTACTGCAATTGTGTAGTCAAGTAACCAAAAGAATAGTAAGAGAAAAGTAGAATTTTATCAGAAATAACTACACAAAAGGTAAACAGAGTGTCTGTCTCTAAATATGATCTCGCTGCTAAGCCAGCCAAAACCAGAAGAAGGAAGTTCGTTTCTTCCTATGGCCTTCTCTGCGCGTACACACAGTTGACCAACTCACAATAAAAGTTACTATTTTGTAGGGGAAGCAAATAAAGAATTTTAAATTTATTAAAAGAATTCTGTCACTATAAAATTAGCCGTTACACATTACCCCCCTCCTCACCAAAATTTTTGACAAAGGCAAAAATTTCTACGTCTCCGAGATCTCCACAGGTGGAACGGCCTTAAGATCCTTAACGTGCCATCGGCCAAGATTTCTACCTTCGTCATCTATGAGTTCATAAACTAGCCGGGAAATTTTCTTATGCACTTTGCAACGAATAAATTTAGGTGCTAGTTTCGATGAGTATCCAGCTGCTGCATCTGACAGAGTATAATTACGTTTATACACTATATCTCCGGGTGTAAATTCCAAAGGTCGACGCCTCAGGTTATAATGATGCGCATTGCGTTCATGAGCTTTTGTTAAGCGGGATTGTACTTTTTTAAATATCTCTGTTAGTTCTTCGAGTTTTTCCGCGTAAGAGTCCCGTTTAACTTCCGGAATTTCTTCACAAGTTGAGCTATAGAAACGACCAGATGTAGGTACATGTCTTCCAAACATTAAAAATGTAGGTGGATATCCAGTGACGTCATGACTTGCTGTACGTATAGCTTGAGTAACTCTTGGAAGTTCTACGTCCCATTTACGCTGATTTTGGTCAATGTAAGATCTCAACGCAGTTTTTATCACTCTATTTGATCTTTCACAGAAGTTAACTTGAGCGTGATATTTGGCATTGTACCATAATTTAGGTATTTCAAATTTTTTGATAAGGGACTGGAATTGGTTACTTTTAAATTGGACGCCATTATCAACCATAATTACTTCTGGTACTCCATATACGAGTAGTACGTCTCGTTCTATAATACTACATATTTTATTAGTTGTGGCTTGTCGTAAAGCATACGTAAGGGTAAACTTGGAGAACCAGTCTGTGATTACCAAAACACACGTATTACCCGCTGAGGAACGTGGAAATGGACCCATTAAATCTGTAGCGATCAAGCTACCATCGTCACTTAAATTTGTAACGTCGCCCTAGACTATTGTTATGCTTTTTTCAGGAGTTAACTTAGCGACAAAATGAAAAATAAAACAACCAGTTTTTCCTTGTCATTACATGAAGTGAGAAGCAAATTAGTTTAGTTCAAATAAATATTTTTATAGTTTTACAATTTATCTGTCCCATCGTTTATTTTACATATTGTAGCGGCTGACACCGTTACAACTGGTGACCCCGTAGTTTTTTTTTCACGCAACCTTACATCATGGCTCCGCCTAATCCTATCATTGAAGACTCCGCCCCAACAAATAATGAACAAGATCAAAGTAATATTTCAGCACTTACTTCAACTAAATTACCAGAATTCTGGGCCGAAGATCCTGAACTATGGTTCCAACAAGCCGAAATTATTTTTGATTCTCGACGTATCACTTCTGAAGTTAGCAGATATAACGCACTTATTACGTCACTTCGACCGGAACATGCAAGTGAAATCAGAGACTTAATAATGAACCGTCCAAACAAGGATCCTTACACTACAACAAAGATAGAGTTATTAAAGAGAACGACACCTACGAATTTTCAAAATTTAAATACATTATTAAATATCACGAATTTGGACAACGACAAGCCATCACAATTATTACGAAAAATGAAACAGCTAGCAGGAAGCAATAATCAAAACAGTACTCTACTGGAACATTTCTTTCTACAAAAATTACCAACGCATATCCAACAAATGTTAATATCAGCAAAAAATTTGTCTATTGAAGAAAAAGCAGATTTAGCTGATAAAATGATTGAAATTGCACGACCTGCACAAGTTTATACTTCAAACGTCAACTCATACAATCCAACGACTATTCAAGCAGATATATTAGACATTAAACAAGCACTCACCACTTTGACTCAAAATCAATATGATTCAGTTTATCCACGAAAAATTATACGGACTCCATCAGCAGCGCCTGCGCCCCGGCTGCCACCGCATGCGACTCCTCCACTACAACTCCAAGAGTATGACAACTCTATCTGCTGGTATCATCACAATTTTGGTCCTGCCGCCAAGAAATGTTACCCCGACTGCAAATATTTCTCCAGTCACAAGAACAATTTCCAGAAATATATGGTCAATACAAATTTTTTGTTATCATCTACAAATTATAATTCATTTTCTTATTCCAGAACTAATTCCTCCGTCAAAAGTCCACTTATTTTTGTCACAGACATACTATCTGGTTGTCAGTTTTTGATTGATTCAGGTGCAGAGGTAAGTGTCATTCCACCTAAATATACACATCATTATAACTTACAAAAACAGACTCTTAATGCAATCAACAACACTAAAATTGACGTTTATGGTCACACACTTCTAACTATAGACATTGGACTTAACAGACAATTCAAGTGGGAATTTATTATTGCAAATGTCAAACATGCAATTTTAGGAGCAGATTTTTTGAGACAATACAATATTATAATAGATATGAGTAATCGTAAATTATATACTCACCAATCAATTTCAAAAAACCCATATATAGCTTCAGTTGAACAAAATAATAAATTCTTGCAATTACTATCAAAATATCCTTCTTTGACAGATCCTTTCTCATCAACCTCCAAAATTAAACACAACGTCACTCATCGCATAATTACAGACGGTTCACCTGTTTTCTGTAGGCCGCGCCGCCTACCACCAAATAAATTAACTGCAGCTAAAAAGGAATTCGATGAATTACTCAATTTAAACATCATACGTCAATCTTCCAGCAATTGGTCATCCGCTTTACACATGGTAGAAAAAAAGTCACCAAACACCTGGCGACCTTGCGGTGACTATAGAGCACTTAACAAAATCACCCTTCCTGATCGTTACCCAATACCACACATACAAGATTTCGCCATCAACATAGGAAACGCAAATATATTCTCCAAAATCGATTTAGTTAAAGCTTACCACCAAATACCAATGGAAATGTCATCAATTTCGAAAACAGCAATCACAACACCATTCGGCCTTTTCGAATACACTAAAATGCCTTTTGGATTACGTAACAGTGCACAAACGTTCCAACGTCTCATAGATGAAGTAACACGTAACTTAAACTTCTGTTTTGCGTACATTGATGACATTCTCATTGCCAGCCAGTCAGAAGAAGAACATATTCAACACCTCCAATTACTTTTCGACAGATTACAACAATACGGCATCATTATTAACCTTGAAAAATGTCAATTTGGTTTACCTCAAATAGAATTCCTAGGTCACCAAATTAACAAAAATGGCATTATGCCTTCACCATCAAAAGTTGAAGCAATTCAAACTTTTCCCATTCCAAGCACACAAAAACAGTTACGCGAATTTTTAGGCCTTATTAATTTTTATCACAGATTTATTCCAAATTGCGCGACTATTCTAGAACCCCTCAACAAATTAATAGACAACAAAACACCAAAAACTAAACATTTATCACTTAATCAAACACAATTGACAGCTGTCAAAAATATCAAAAACGCATTGATTAATCTAACCACTTTAACAACCCCAAAACCTAACACACCAACCAGCATCATGGTAGATGCCTCAAATTCTGGCGCGGGCGCAGTCCTACAACAGTTTGAAAATGGCGAATGGAAACCTTTAGCCTTTTTCTCCCAAACTTTCACACCAACTGAAAAGAAATATAGTACTTTTAGTCGAGAATTATATGCTATTTACTTGGCAATTAAGAAATTCCGTTACTATGTCGAAGGACAAGAATTTTTCGTTTTAACAGACCACAAACCACTAACATATTCATTTAACAAAAATTCTTCCACACTCTCACCAAGAGAAATACGTCATTTAGATTTCATCTCTCAATTTACTACAGATATACGACACATACAAGGTAAATTTAACAACGCTGCAGACGCATTATCACGCAATCAAACATCATCAATTAACAGCATACAACACATCAACTACGACAATTTGGCACACCATCAAAAACTAGATAAAGAAATCGATTATATAATCAAAAATAAAAATACATCCATTCGACTTAAAAAAATTAAATTCCCAAACACAAATTTACATCTTTTCTGCGACACATCTTCAAACAAACTTAGACCTTTTATACCTACCCCCTTCCGAAAGTCAGTTTTCGAACAAATCCACAACCTATCACACCCAGGAATTAGAGCAACACGCAAACTAATATCATCAAAATTCGTTTGGCCAAATATGCACACTGACATTAAAGAATGGACACAACAATGCAATAAATGTCAATCTTGCAAAATAACTAAACATACAAAATCTCCAATACACACATTCCAATTACCTTCTGTCCGTTTCGAATTTATACATTTAGACATTATCGGGCCATTACCAACTTCTCGAGGATTCCGTTATCTACTCACTATCATAGACAGATTTACAAGATGGCCAGAAGCGATACCACTGACAGATGTCAAAATAGAAACAATAGCTAAAGCATTTATAGGCGGGTGGGTAGCTAGATTCGGAGTTCCAACAAAAATTACAACAGATCGCGGAAAACAATTTGAGTCAAATTTTTTTAAAGAACTATTAACCTTAATAGACTGCAGTAGAACAAGAACTACTTCTTATCATCCGGAATCAAATGGGATCATAGAAAGATTTAACAAACAATTAAAAACATCTTTAAAAACCTGTAATTACCCCGATGAGTGGGTTGATAACCTCCCAATAGTTTTATTAGGAATACGTAGTACTATCAAAGAAGATATTCAATGTAGTTGCGCAGAATTAGTATACGGAACACAATTACGCTTACCAGGAGAAATAGAGCACAGAATTTCCGAAAACTACATGAGCAATATAAATATCCCACTATACGTACAAAAACTAAGAAAATTCATGACAACTTTAAAAGCAACGGCTCCAAGACATACAAAAAACCAACCTCATTTTATACACCCCAACCTTTTTCATTCAGACTACGTTTACGTGCGGACAGACTCAATCAGACGACCTTTAGACCCTATATACACAGGACCTTACGAAGTAACAGCACAAACAGACAAATACTTCACAATAATAAAAGACAACACATTACAAAACATTTCAATAGACAGACTTAAACCAGCAAAAATACATTCCAAAAACAACATACACAAACAGACACAAACGCCTTCTGCACCAAAAGAAAAAATATCTGGACCACGGAGAGGTTAGAAGAAAAATAAGTTAATGTTATTTAAGTTTTTTATTTTTCCTTTTGTCTGGGGAGGGGGAGGCTAATGTAGCGATCAAGCTACCATCGTCACTTAAATTTGTAACGTCGCCCTAGACTATTGTTATGCTTTTTTCAGGAGTTAACTTAGCGACAAAATGAAAAATAAAACAACCAGTTTTTCCTTGTCATTACATGAAGTGAGAAGCAAATTAGTTTAGTTCAAATAAATATTTTTATAGTTTTACAATTTATCTGTCCCATCGTTTATTTTACATATTGTAGCGGCTGACACCGTTACAAATCTATTGAGATTATTTGCCATGGGGCATTAACTTGTTTTTGAGTACCCATAAGACCTGGTGTAAGCTGTTGCGAAACTTTTTGTGCTAAACATACAGGACAGCGTTATACATAGCGTATGATTGAGGATTTTAATTTTGGCCAGTAGTAATTTTCTGAGACCCGGCGGTATGTCTTAAATATGCCTAAATGGGCTGCTAAGGAATTATCATGACATTCTTCTAAGATGGTCTTGCGCTGATCGGTAGGAACAACAAATTTCCAGTCTGAGAGATTTGTTGGGAGCTCATGCTCATTGGGAACCAATTTGTATACTAAGTTGTCTTTGACTAGCCAGCCAGGATAGTTTTCTGGAGAATCGATGATGCTGTTACGTAATTTATTATACCATGGGTCAGTACTTGACTGAAATGATTCGAGTGAAGCTATTTCAACAGGTGCACGAGAGAGAGCATCAGGAACTACGTTCAGAGGACCTGGACGGTGCACAAGCTTGAAACTAAATTGCTGAAGGCCAACAGCCCAACGGGCAAGACGGCCTGTCGGTTCTTGCATACGCTGTAGCCACAATAAGGACGCGTGATGAGTTAACACTGTAAATTCAGTGCCTTCTACATAGGGACGGAATTTTTCCAATGCAAAAATGATAGCAAGACACTCACGTTCTGTGACAGTATAGTTACGTTCAGCATTTTTTAAAACTCGGCTAGCATAAGCTATGACATGCTCTTCATTATCCAAAATTTGTGGTAACACGGCAGCTACGCCATAGCTGGACGCGTCGGTTTGTATAGTAAAAGGCTCTGAAAAATCTGGGCTAGCTAAAACTGGAGCTGAAATTAAGGCTGATTTAAGTTTTTTGAATGCATCTCGAGCTTCTTCATTCCAAACAAGCTCATTCTTTTTTGCTTTGCCCTTGGTGAGATCAGTTAATGGAGCAGCAGTGGAGGAAAAATTATTTACAAAACGGCGGTACCACGAAGCCATTCCTAGGAAACGTTTCATTTCCGTGACGTTTTTTGGTTCTGGATAGTTAGCGATAGCAGCTACTTTATCTGGGTTAGTACGCAATCCTTGCTGGTCAACAATATATCCAAGATAATTTAGAGATGGTCTGCAAAATTCACATTTCTCGTAATTCACTGTAAGTCCGGCTTCCTTGAGTCTATTGAGTACTTCGTATAAAATTGCTAAGTGTGCTTCAAAAGTGGGTGTGGCTATAATGATGTCATCTAGATATACAAAGACGTGTGGTTCTAGTTCAGGGCCGAAAATTCTATCCATCAATCTTTGCTGGAATTGTGCAGCATTGCCGAATGGCATTCTTACAAATTCAAAGAGTCCTCTTTCAGGTACAGTAAATGCTGTTTTTTCGCAGGAACTTTCCTCCAAGGGAATCTGCCAAAATGCACTTTTTAGATCAATAGAGGATAAGTAGTTGGAATCTCTCAACTTGTCAAGTATGGCCGAGACAAAAGGAAGCGGATAGGCATCTTTCTTTGTTACAGAATTGAGTTTACGTCCATCAAAACATATTCGGTACTGTCCAGAAGATTTTTCAACAAATAGCAGAGGAGATGACCATGGACTTTTGGAAGGTCTAACCACGCCGAGTTCAAGCATTTTATCTAGTTCAGCATTCATATGCTTTTGCATGGCAGGAGATAGGCGATGATATCTCTGTTTAATAGGTAGAGCAGTACCAGTATCGATGATATGTTTTACCAAATTGGTACAGCCTAAACCCTTGTCTCCTAATTCGATATACTGCTTTTTCACTAGCTCTAAGGCATCTTTTTGTTGGTCAGTAAGGACAGAGTATGGATGAATTCTGTTCACCGCTGAGACTTCAGAAAAATTCCAATGATTGTTGGCAAAATTTAGACTGACGTTAAATTTTCTACAAAAATCTATACCCAAAATAAGGGTGTGTCGAACAGAGGGCACGACGAGCACATCTATGACTTTAGTTACGCCGTTGATACTTACTGGAAGCGAAGCGCGTCCTAAAACGGTTTGGGAAGAGCCATCCGCTGTGAATACGTTCATAGAAGAATCTGGTTGGATTTTCAAATCTAGTGCGTTGATTAAGTGTAAACCTTGTTTGCCCAGAATGTTGTTGTTGGCTCCAGAATCAATTAGTGCTACAATGTGTCGGTTATTAATTGCAACATCTATGAATGGTCTGTCGTCGAAACCTTTAGAGTGAACTATCGGTGCGGCATTTGAGTTAGTAAAAAATTGTCGAACTCTATTCATCCACGAAGTCCATTCTATTCTGTCAGTCTTGATTGGCTGTCGTTGGTTTCGGTGACTGACGAGCCGGCGACAGCTATCCCGTTTTTTGAACAAGTCGGGCATGTACGGCGGGTGAAGTTGACTTTTCCGCAGCCATAGCAATGACGTTTTTGCGGTTTAGGACATCGAGGTGATAAGTGATTTGGGTCGCCACAATTCCAACATTTGGTAGTACTCACAGGTGCAGAATTTGTAGCTTTTGAGTTTGTCGCATGGACAGCTGAGGAAGGTCTTGAGTAAGCCAGATCTGGCTCCATCAGAGTTTGGTGACGATGCGGAGGTGGTTTGAGCAGAGTTATACGCATATGAGCATCTTCTATTAACTTACAAGTCTTAATAAGCTCTTGAAATGTTTCTGGAGGTTGAATTGCTAAAGCTGTTTGGAAATGAGGCTGTAGATTTCGTATAACTAAGGAGAGACTAGTTTTTTCATCTGGACGTTCGGTTAAACGTGAAAACAAATTTTCCATTATCGCGATATAGATTTCCACGCGCTCTTTGTCTCCTTGCGTACGATTTCGGATTTCATCCATTAAATGAATATTATAGTCAGCCGGTAGAAAGGTTGAGCGTAATCTCGCAACTAATTCGGTCCAGGAATGTATGGAAGATTTAGCGTAACGGTACCATATAAGAGCTTCATCTCTAAAAAATTCGCTAGCTTGTAGGAAAAGAGTGTGTTGATTAACTTGGCGTGCCGATGCCATTTCTTCTACTCTCTCAATAAATTGGTTTACTGCTGAAGAACCGTTAAATGTAACTCCCCATTTGGAAATCTGAATGGGTTTGTAGTTTCGAAAATCAGGGCTTTCTGACAAAAATGTGCTAGATGGTCGCGCATTATCACGAGATGGGTCAAAAAATGGATTTTCTAACTCAGTAATTATGCTGTCATGTAAAGAATGTATATCATGTCTCGAAAGACTTGTATTCTGCCTCGTTTGCAAATTAGGTTGTGGGATAGTTGGTTGAAATGGCGCGAAGGAAACGGTAGGTTTATGAGCTTGCGGGGCATCAGTCGAGCTCTTATTTTGTTTTTCATCAATAGTGCTAAACAAATCTTCTAGCAACAAAATAAGTTCTCCTCTAATCTCCTGACTTTTAATGCGGTTAATTCTGTTGCTAATATGAGTCATGCGGGTGTTCATGCGTTTTTGATCGTGAGATGAGAATGTAGTGGAAGCAAGTAACTTACGTTTTAACTCATCAATTTTGGTCATGCAGATGCTTCTCTGTTCCTCATCATCAAGTGCTATGGGAGGATATTCGATGGATACATTCACTCCTTCCACATTCATAGCCGTTCGCAATGCTTTACGCTTGTCATTGACGACGCCAGTAGGTTCTTTGCCACGGATCTTTAGCTCGAAGTCAAGTTCGTCCACGAGGAGGTAATTTATGTCCATGTTGGCTCAAAAAATATAGCAAAAAGTTATTAGTGACAGGATAAGAATATAATATAAAGTTATTAGTAATGGTGTCGAGAAATGAGTATTTTAGTAGAACGATAAAGTGAAGGTAACAATTCTCACTAAATTTATTTTCAAGAAAGCTATAGAGAATATTGAGACTGTAACAATAAAGCAAAAAGGACCTAGGGCCCCACACGTTGGGGTGCCAAATTTTTTATATGTGTAACGTATAAAGAGTAGGCGTACAATATAAGTAAATAATAACAATTTTAAGAAAAAGAAAACCTACCCTCTTTATTATTGCACATATAAACAATGCCTGTAGCCCCTGTAGCGGTGAGCTGAGTCGTGAGTCGATAGGAAAATTTAGTGAGGATTGTTTGAGAAAAGCAAAACTGGGCGCCAGTCCCGCTTGAAAGTATGAATTTTTATTTGACGCGAGACTACCAAATAAATAATTGAACAAGATAGTTAAAATTAAAATACTATATTTACCGGCACTTACAGAGTGTGAGTTGTTTAAATTTAATACAAAATAAAGTTGCTGCCTACTTAACTGTTGAGTGGGAGTCTTCTGCTGGGCGGAAACGGTCCAAGAGACTGATGCAGCTGCGGGTGTCGGTTGGCGGTGGTACCTTGAACTTTCCTTGAGCTTTGAACGATGCGACTGCTCTACCATTAAACCAACTTGAGTGACCGGATTTATTCGGCTTGGCCGGACCGGTGTGGTTAAAATCGACGAGTAGAGGTATTGAGGTATAGCAGTTCCAGTAACAGTATCGACGAGTTCGGAGCTCCTGCAGGTATTGAGTAAATGGAGTGCCGCCAATCCGGACTTAGAATGTTGCTTTTCGCAGTCCTGTGCACCAGTCACCTCAAACCGTCCCAACCGGGAGGGAACAGTAGTACATAAAACAGACGACAAAATAAAGGCAGAAAATATGCAAAATATTGTGAGCAGAGTGCTCGGTAAAATAAGTACCAAAAAATATAATACAAATTTAATTACAATCAGAAATTTTAAATTAACTAAGAGATGAAAATGAGTCGAGTGATTTACAAGCATGTGCAGTTTATAACTGCCTACCAAGTACAATAAATCAGCTAAAAATGAGTAGCATGATATGATAATAGAAAGTGATAAGAGAATCAGGGAAAATTTGAATTTAAAAAAAATACAAAAGGCCTTACGAGCAATCGTCAAACTTACTATCCCGGTATTACGCGCTTTACGCAAAATAAACTGGTTCTTGTCCAGCCAGCAGTAAAACTGTCTGCCCCAAATACCAAATAGAACAACAAAGAAAACTTGGTGGCCAAAAGAGAAAATTTTACAGTAAAGAAAATCCCAAAATATCCCAAAAAATTGTCTGCTGACAGGACTAAAAAATAAACAAATTCGCGAGCGCGATTATGAACCAATTTATTATCAGATTACCAGCTTATTTCATTTACACACTCATTCACGCACCATTCTCGCTGGGATGGAGTGATAGGGAGCTATGATATAATGTGTATGATGGATGCATGCATGAGAGAGATGAATGATAGAAAGAGTACAAGCTAGTGATGTTAATAGAGACGGATACAGTAAAGAAAAGTAGTTATGAGGAGTTAAATTTTCAGGGGGGATGATAGTTGTGGTTATATTGGAAACAGAATTACGTAAAAATGGTAATTAGGCAAAACTTTGAAGTGTCTACTTCGACACGTAATATAAACCAGTGGGAGTGAGGTTGGACTCTACCACTAAAAAATTTAAGCAGCACTACAAAAATGGAAAAAAGCAAAAAGTGAAGCCACTCGATGGTGGGCGGGGGAGAACCGTGACCCTGGAGGTTAGTTGGGTCACCCAACTGGTCGCAAAGTTGTGTTAAAAACACAGTGTCCAAAATGTCTTTCACAGAGAAAGAAATATTAATCAAAGTTAAACTAAAGTAGTAAAACTTAAGCCAAACTAGCAAAAAATGTGTTAAGAAACACGTGGTTCTGAGTTATAGTACACTTTATTCGTGAGAGTATTTACGTATCTAAAGCAATATAGTATGCTTGAGCATTATATCTTGTATTAAGTTAATCAAAATATTTAATTTAGAATATTAAAAGTTACCATTAGTGAGAGGAACGCACTATAGTTATTCTTACCGCTAGCAAAGGGAACGCACTATAGTTTTTCTGAAATTACTGCGATGCGTATTTACGAATAAAATGGATTTACGTTCTGCGTGGCATTAAAGTTATAAAATATCGCTGAACATTAATACAAAGCGTAAAAACTATCCCACACTGCACGATATAGGTCTTAAAACATATCACGCACGTGCGTTGCCGGCTACGCAGTTTTAAGCGAGAGAAATTTAGGTATAACAAACGAAAAGATATTAGAAATATACTTACTGCAATTGTGTAGTCAAGTAACCAAAAGAATAGTAAGAGAAAAGTAGAATTTTATCAGAAATAACTACACAAAAGGTAAACAGAGTGTCTGTCTCTAAATATGATCTCGCTGCTAAGCCAGCCAAAACCAGAAGAAGGAAGTTCGTTTCTTCCTATGGCCTTCTCTGCACGTACACACAGTTGACCAACTCACAATAAAAGTTACTATTTTGTAGGGGAAGCAAATAAAGAATTTTAAATTTATTAAAAGAATTCTGTCACTATAAAATTAGCCGTTACATATTCTCAATTATTTTCTCTTTATTTATTACAATGTTATTATTATTTTTAAATGATTGTAATATGGAAATATAAACTGATTTTTAAAAGTTCAACAATTTTTATGTAAAAAAAATAAAATAATTACCCCAATGGGGAATCGAACCCCAACCAAAAATATCAGACGCTACTCTTATGTCCACTACACTACGGAAACATTTGCAAATATTTTCATATTGCATAATAAAAAACTGAAACAATTATTTATTTGACAATTTTTGTAATTTATTGTAATTTTTGCAATATTATTAAAGTAATTATTATTAAATAATGTTCAAGATGTAATGTATTATCATCATGTTCAATAGCATGGCTTGATTTTTTGGGGGACACTTTGTATTTACTAACTACAATACTTAATATCCGTAAGAAAGTTCACACTCGATAGTCGTCAGTCGAACAGTCGACACAAAAAAAATGCGATCAAAAGAAAAAGCGCGCGCGCGATTTCCCGCACGCGTGCAGCGGTCGGTCATGCGTACACAAACGCAATTTTTCGTTTGTGTGTGTGAGTGAGTGGTTGAGTTGAGCGGGAAAGCGACCCGCCGCGCCGCCCCCTTCCCGCGCAGCGCAGAGCTTCTTCTATCGCGGCGCGATTCGTATTGTCTGATTGTTTACTATTTTACTTTCAAGTTTACTAAATATTTATTTGAACTGTGCTGGTCGGAGTGGTCGGTGTTTTTTGTATACTTAATACTTTATTGAAAAGGACAAGAAAGAGACTTACGTAGGCGTTATATTTATTTAGAGAAGATTTTACAGACAGTGACTGTTGTGCCTAGCTAGTGTGCCAGTGTTGTGTTTCAAGCTATCTACCTATACATATACTTTAGTAAACATCTACCTACCGCATCTAAATCTAGTGATGAACATTTTGAAATTGGGTTGGGTGAACTGCTTCTGATAGTGCTCAATAGCAGGAACCAAGTACCGACTACTTTAATTAATACCTACTTATCTGTCTGGTCTCTGATCTGAGACCTGCAAAGTGCAATCTGCAATGGATATTAGATATTTTTTCAGCGCTGCTAGAGGTACGTACTACGTACGTATCTAGTATCTATTACTATTCCCATCTGTTATGCGAATCATTGAAAATAAGCTTGAGCGTGTCATTTTTTAGTTGATTTGATAAAATATTTTAGGTAGGTATATTCTAACGCCCTCTAACCGCCACTGCTCGCCCGCCGCCACTAGACATTTAAATCTCCATCTGCATTTACTTTACTACCTGACCTGCTTATCCGTTATCTTCTAGGTATATCTGCGTAAAACCCTGAACTAGTTTATGTAGGTTGGTTGATACGTACTTTGAAGTCTTTGAACTTGGTACCCTTACCTACCCTAGAGCGTATGTATGTTTTATGTAGTAGGTATGTATGTATGCTGATTTGTCCGCGATTTTCTCGCATTGGGCTTGACCGATTTTGATGTAGTTTTCAATAAAATAACGTATAGAATAGATCACATTCTTGGATTGGGAATGTTTTAGTTAGCTTGTCGCTCCGTGACTTCATCGTGACAGATATGTTGGATGAGTATATTTATTACTAAGATTTCGTTTCTCAGTTTTTAGCGAACCAGAAAAGGAAGAAACCAGAAAAAACCAGTGGTGAAAGTTGTAGCGATGGAGAAGGGTTGAAACAAAAGAGCTTAGCAGCGGCTAGCGATGACGCTGCCACAGCTAGTACTAGTGCTACTGTACCTACAGACACAGGACCTACAGCTTCAGTGCAAACTTCTTCCACTGCACAGCAAGAGAACTACGCCGAGAATGACGTGGGACATTTCCTAGGTCGCTCATTTTCTATGAGTTCAGCCCAAAAACTTTAAATTTTAAAGAACTGTTGGGTGCCTCCTCCAAGTTACGACTTCGGCAAGGATGCTGTGCTTCGAAAAAGAAAATTCAAGCATACCTGGCTCGCGGAATATGCTCCTTGGCTGGCATATTCTGCCAAACTGAAAGGCGCTCTCTGCGTTTACTGTGTATTATTCCCTCGAGCGAAAAGTAACACAATGGGTTCATTCACACTGCGACCATTCGTTAGATACAAAGATATGCACGAGTTCGCCAAAATACATGCAGCGTCTCAGTGTCACAAGACCTCAAGCACGTCCGCAAAAAAAATTATACAGAATATGCCTGTGGATGTGCAGTTAGTTAGTGCTAATCAAAAAATTATACAAGATAATAAAAAAATTGTTGCATATGTAATAGATACAGTTTTTTTTTGTAGTACGCACGATCTGCCATTAAGAGGCAAGGATCTTCACGAAGGTCTGTTTGAAGACCTAATGAAACTTAAGATTGAGTCTGGCGATAAAACATTAAAGGAGCACTCAGAATCATGTGCAAATAATGCAACATATATGTCGCCTCAGATTCAAAATGAAATAATAAATATTTCAGGAGATGTTATCAGAGATGATATCATAGACGGTGTAAAAAAAGCACATGCATATAGTATTTTGGCAGACGATAACTGCGACATCGCAGGCAAGGAACAACTGTCCATCGGCGTCAAATTTTTTGACGAAGAAAGGATGTTGATTCGCGAAGAATTTCTAGGCTTCGTCGAACTAATTGCCATGGACGCCAAATCTATTGCCTCTGCCATAGATAACTTCATAACGAACGTGGGCCTGGATCCAGAAAAGTGTGTGGGGCAAAGCTATGACGGGTGCTCCACAATGTCGGGGAAAGATGGTGGCGTTCAAAAGATACTAAGAGAAAAATATAAAAAAAGCCCTGTTTTTCCACTGCGCCAGCTACAAATTAAATTTGGTCGTTCATGATTTAAATCAAATCCTCGCAATACGTAATACACTCGGCACCATAAAGGAAATCATAAAATTCTTTCGAGAATCGGCTCAACGTCGTAAGAACGTGCCTAACATACCGATGCTATGCGAAACGCGCTGGTCGCAAAAATATAAGTGCATTGCTATTTTCAAAGATAATTACATCCAAATGGCCACGGTCCTTTTGACATTTTCGAAAGAAAGCAACAATGCTACAAGAAAAGCGGCTTTTCAACTATACTGCGCTGCTATAAATTCAGAATTTATTGTCTCTGTTTGCCTTATTGCGAAATATTCCGCACTGCTTCAACCGATCGTAAATGGGTTACAGTCAAAAAGCATTGACTTGCTCCAGTGTGCGAATCACATTAAAAGAATCATCGACACATTAAAAAAAACATCGTGAAAATGTGGACGATCACAGCGGCAGTTTCATAGCTGAAGCTCAAGTGGTCGCTGACGCTCTAGAAGTTGATTTTACAATGCCACGCATCGCGATAAGACAGACGCACCGTGCAAATCCTCCGGCAGAGAGTCGTACCCAGTTTTGGAGATGATCGTTGATTATTCCCTACCTAGACTCGCTAATTATGTCATTGGAAGAGCGTTTCTCGGAGAACAACTTACCGGCATATTCTTTGATCTCATTGCACCCATATAACATGTTGCAAATGACATTCGAAGAATTTTTGAAAAAAACAGAGGCCTTTCGCGAGTTTTATAACTTAAGTGGTAGTTTCCACAGCGAAGCTGAACTGTGGTACCACTTGTGGGAAGAAAAAATATGGCATTGAATGTTCTGAAAGACATGGAAATGGCAGAACTGATAAAGGATTCAGAAATGTTTTATCCGAGCATAAAAACTGCGCTTGCTATTTTACTGGCTCAACCGTGTACGACCTGTACTATAGACGGGTCTTTCAGTACGTTACGGCGTGTCAAGACGTGGCTTCGCTCCACCATGAGTGAAAATCGTCTGAGCGGTCTCTGTATGCTGAGTGTTCACAGGATGAGGATCGCCGAAGCGAAAAATAAATTGGAAGTCGAAGTGCTAAGGAGGTTCTGTCAGAACCCACGCCGGCTTCTCTTAAAGTAATATTATGAAGTTAGTTAATACCTAAATAAATAAACAACCTATAATACCTATGTATAATTGTTTACTTACTGTACCTGAAAGTACTATCTATAATAAATATAAACCTCTAAATTGACTGATTAACAAATTGGCATACGCCCAGAGCCCAAACGGCTGAAGTTAGAGACACATTTTTGGATGGAAGATTTCGTAGTGTAGATAGGTGAGCAATAAGAAAGTGTTTTGGATAATTCGAATTATACATGGAAAAAAGAAAATAGCTGAGGCTTCTATGTTACATAGAACTTTGGTGACAGAAAAAGTAGTGTAGTACTGTCTACCATTTAAAATGGTTGAATTTTCCATTTACATAGACGTGGTTACTATATTTCATGGTAAAAAGAAATTAATACATCAAATTATTGTATTTATAGAAAGCTAAACTATATATAATATAGTAACCCCAACCATATTTTTTGGTTGTGTCTACTATATTATTATAGAAAGGGGAACGGGATACCATTTTTTTATAATTACTACATCCATGTAGTATAGAAGACTCAACTGTTTACTTTTTTCCGTATACATACAGTTACAGGGTGCTATAGGGTGTAACCTTTTTGTATGAAAAATTTAACCAGGGTAAGACCGCGGGTATAGTATGCTAGTTACATATTATTTTAGACTGCTGCCCCACCCTGAGCCCATGGCTGGCTACGCCGATGGACGGCGAACTCCTTGATGGTAGATGATTTGGTGTGCTTCCCTGTAAATTTTAATATTGTGTTGATTTTATTTTATATATTTTTAGTTTGTTTATTTTTAATATTAATTAAATTGTTGTATATTAGGCTAAGATGTTCAATATCTGTTTGTGAATTAATGTTGTTTTTATCTTGTTTTATGAATAACATCTCTAAAGTTAACCGTTTATGTAGATTTGATTCCAATGCTAAAATTTTAGTGTTATCAAAATCAAATTCATGTTTATTGCTTTTAGCGTATTCTACTAACGCACATTTTATATTTCTATTATTATTGTTGAAGTTTCTTTTATGTTCATCAAGGCGTATTTTTAAATATCTTTTTGTTTGGACCTGTATATACCTTATTACAATTTTTACATGGAATTTTATATATTAGATTGGATTGTAGTTCTTTCTTTGTTGTGTCTTTGATTACGGTAAATAAATTTTTAACAGTTTTATGTTCTTTAAAGGCTATGTTTAACTCCAGTTTTGGTTTCATCAATTTTTTAAATTTTGGCGCTAGTTCTTTTATATACAGTAACGATATATATCTAACTTCATGAATATTGTTTTTATGTTCGACATTAGTATTTGATGTATTCATTATTTTCTTGGTTAGTTTATTAGGAAAGTTATTAATCTGGAGCAAGTTCGTTATTATGTTTTTAATTTCCTAAGCGAAATCGAAGAATGTGCAATAATCGGATGAGGAAGAAGAGGCTCAATCCGATTTCAATGACGAATTATTCGACGATATGTAATATGTATATTGATTTGATTTTTGGCTTTAATAAATATTCCAGTTCTTATTTTGAAAGCAGTTTTTTTAATTAAATTTTTTTGTAATACCCAATTTTGTACCTACTCATGTCTTTAAAAGTTTTTCCGTTTGTGTTTATTTGTAGTAAGCAAAAAAATTCCATTCCGATTATATAGAATGTATTTGGCAAATTATTCATCAACAATTTTTAATTCATCTCATACTGGCTAATTTTTGACCTGACTTTTTTTTGTTTGTCTTAAAAGCAAAAGCTCCCGACCTCTGTCTTAAAAAAAGTTTTAGTAATCTTTAGATTATATTGCGTAAAAAAATCGCAAAAAAATTGAATGTACTTTATCACGTAATATTCGGTCCGCTTTCAAATTTTGGTTCGTGTCTTAAAATTCAAAAGCCCCTAATATCAATGTCTTAAAATAAATTTTAGCAAACTAGGCAAATATCCGCATCGATTGACAGAAAAGTTTTAATATACCTCATGATGTAGTTTTTGGACAACATTTTGACTATTAGTTGTCTGAAATGCATTAAGCCCCCGATTTTTATGTCTTACAAAGTGTTTTCGTGATCTTTGATTAGAAGTGCATAAAATACCGCAAAAAGTTTGAATATACCTTATCACGTAATTCTCGTCCCTTTTTGAAATTTTCTTTCGTGTCTTATATGTCGAAAGCCCCCGGTTTCGGTGTATTACAAGATATATTAGCAAACAAGACATAATTTCGCACTGAATGACACAAAAATTTTGAATGTACCTCATCACGTAATTTTCGGCCCTTTTTTAAATTTTGAAAATACTACCATGGCGTAAAGCCCCCGGTCCGATTTGTAAGACACGATTATTTTTATATGGGAAGCCAATCCGAACCCTACCCCAAGGTCAAACCTTTTGTACCTTATCACGTGACTTTTGGTAGCTGGGCTCCCTGTCTATAAGAAGTCCGTGGTTAAACCTAAGTTTTCTCCCTATCCCCCGTGGTTTACTACAAAAATTATAAATGATTTAAAGCTAAAATCGCTTTACCATAAGCTTTATAAAACTGATAAAAATGATATACATTTAGATAAATTTAAAAAGTTACGAGCAAGTATAAAAAAAGATATTAAAAAACAATATGCAAAATATGTGTCTGGTATTGAGGGCCAGGTTGCTAAAAATCCAAATAAATTGTGGAGCTTTATTAATAATAAAAAACGCGTTACCAGAATTTCAGGTCAAATGAAGTTCAATAATTTAACTTTGAGTAATACCAGTGAAATTATAGAAGGATTTGCTGACTACTTCTCTAGTGTTTTTACTAACGACTATGTGTCTATTGAAAATAATATACCTCCGACTGACTACAACACTATAAACATAACGCACATTTCTGAGAATGATATTATTTGTGCAATGAAATCACTTAAATCGTCTCGCAATCCCGGCCCTGACAATTTACCGACATATATAATTAAAGGATGTATTAATATTTTTGTTAAACCCCTTTATTACCTTTTTTACCTTTCAATTTCCCAACATATATTTCCTTCATGTCTTAAAAAAATCCTTTATTACACCTGTTTTTAAATTTGGAGATAAAAATGATATTACTAATTACCGTCCCATTTCTATCCTATCCAATATTTCCAAAATATTTGAATCTGTGCTTTATAAGCATATTTATGCATCTGTAAAAAATAAAATTTCAATTCATCAATATGGATTTATAACTGGCAAATCAACCACAACTAATCTCATGAACTTTATTGAATTTACATTAAATTCATTTTCCAACAGTGCGCAGGTAGATGTCGTATATACTGATTTTCAAAGGCATTTGATCGTGTGAACCACAATATATTATTACATAAACTGAATACTCAATTTAATTTCTCTTCTAATCTCATAGAATTATTTTCTTCCTATCTTTCTAACGGGACATGTCTGTATTTTACAACAATTTCAAATCTAAACCGTATATTGCTACTTCCGGAGTTCCTCAAGGTTCTAACTTTGGTCCACTATTATTTATTCTCTTCATTAATGACATAATTAACTCAGTTCAGAACTCTAAAGTAGTACTTTATGCAGATGATATGAAAATCTTCAAGTCTATTAGGTCATTTGAAGATACATTATTGTTACAGAAAGATATCGATAATATCTACGCTTGGTCTTTATCCTCTTTTTTAACTTCAGTAAATGTAAATTAATGAGTTATTTTGTTAGAAAATTTGTTTACACTGATCAGTATAAAATTGGAGATTATGTTATTGAAAGAGTGGACCAGTTTAACGACGGGAGTTCTATTTGATACAAAACTAAAGTTCGACGAGCACATATATATATATATATATATATATATATATATATATATATATATATATATATATATATATATATACTGAAGTAAATTAGAATATTGTATTCAAGTTTGGAATGCAATTTATAACAAATATGTTGATTTAATTGAATCTATTCAACGTAAATTTGCAAGATTTTTATATTTGAAACTTAATAAACAGTATCCTACTTTTGATTTTGATCACAACGTCTTACTTCGTAAATAGCATCTTTTACCTTTAGTTACTCGTAGAAAAATTCATGGGAGTTGAGTTGTGGCAGGCAGTGAATACGGTTGTGTCGATCGTGCGGCGATAGTCAAATTCGATAAACGAAAGATATCACGCATTAATTCGCGTCCATAGGAAACAAATAAACTCTGGTGAAATAAGATAGTGTTGTGAATAAAGAAAGTGGAGTGAGAAGTGCCTAGAAGCTCTAAATTAGAGTAAAAAGTGTATACAGTGGCGAGACAGTAGCCAAGGACATACAATACAGCGGTAAGCAAGCGTAGAGTAGTGGCGGAGCAGCTAGAGCGTGCAAACAAGATAAAAATTTAGTCAGGCCCGTACTCAGGAAAGTTGTGCAAATATGTCATCGGATAGAGAAGATTACACGTCGGATGACAGTAAAAGGAAGAGAGAGAGTACAGATGGCCAAGATATAACATAAAGAAGTAAAAAGACTATGAGAACACCGGACAAAAGTAACAAAGAAGAAAGTGATAAAATAGAACTAAGAGATTTAATGAAAATTATATTACAAATAAAGAATGATACAAAAGAGATAAAACAGGATCAGAAAGAATATCAAGAAGAACTACTACGAATGAAACAGATAAATGAACAGCTGAAGGAAGAAAATATAGAGATCAAAAAAGAATTGAACGACATGAAAGAGAGAATCGAGAGATTAGAGAAAGAAAAAATCAAAAATAACTTCGTGATTGTAGGGCTAAGAACAGACTCAATCAACAGAAATGACCTAAAAACACCGTAGAAGACTTCATACACAAGAAAATTGGAGTTAATGTACAAGTGAAGGAAGCACTAAAGATAGGAGAGAAGACATGTAAGGTACAAATGGAAAATTTCCAAGATAAACAAAAAGTAATGGCGAATAAAAAGAACCTACGAACTTTAAAGGACAAAATTTTCATAAACAACGAACTAACAAGAAACGAGCGCGAAATACAAAAGGAAATAAAAATGTTAGCGGAGAAGAATAAAAAGGCAGGTGACATATTGAAGATAGGCTATCAGAAAATAACAATAAATGGAAAGGAATGGAAATGGGACAAAACAGAAAAGAAGCTGATAGAGGTCAAAGAAGAAGGAGGTACTGCGTCAAAAAACTAAGGGAAAAACGAGGAAAATTGCAACAAAAAGGAAAGACGTCGCAAGCAAAGGAAAAGGATACGATAAGGAACAACAAAACATATATAATTAAGTACGGGAAGGGCAAAATAAAAAATAGAGTAAATAAACCAAGGAAAATAATAAAATTTGGAACATGGAATGTAAAAAGTTTAGCAGGGAAAGAATATGAATTAACAGAAGAACTGTCAAAAATGAATATGGATTACGTGGGTATAACAGAAACAAAGAGGAAAGGCAAAGGAATCACAAAGACACAAAATGGATATTGGATGCACTGGGTAGGAGTATCGGAAAAAGAAAACGCCAAGGCAGGGGTGGCAATTTTAATTAAAGAGGATAAGATGAAATATGTTTCTAAAGAAAACCTATTGAACGAAAGACTACTATCAATAAATGTTAAGGAAGGAGACGAAAACGAAGAATACACGCTAATTGTGGGCTATGGACCAAACGAGGACGCAAGAAAAGAAGAAAAAGATAACTTCTTTAAAGAACTACAAGAAATAGTAGACAGAAGTGAAAAGAGAGTAATAATAATGGGAGACCTTAACGGAAGGGTAGGAAATAAGAATGATGGAATAGAGTGGTGCTTAGGAAGGAATGGAGAGAATGTGATGAATACAAACGGGATACAAAAAGAATAATAGAGTTTTGCCTAGAGAATGAGTTTAAAATCGGAAATACACACTTCAAGCACAAAGAAATACATAAAATAACTAGACAAGTTATAAGCAGAAATGAAAAATCGATTATAGATTATTTCCTAATTAACATAGACAGCTGGAATAGAGTAAAAGACATAAAAGTAAAAAGAGGACCAGAGATTGGAAGCGACCATTTCCTTGTAACAATGATACTAAAGCAAGAAGTAATCACAAAGAACGAAACCAAAAGAAAGATAGTAAATAAGAAAATAAAATGCCATGAACTTAGAAGACAAGAGATAGAAGAAAAATTTCAAAAGAACGTCAACGAAGAGTTTAAGAAAAAAGCAAAAGAAAAAGAAGGAAACCTAGAAAAGAAATGGGAGAACTTCAAAAAGACAATACTAGAGGCAGCAGAAAAAAGCTGCGGCACGACTAGAATAGTGAACAGAAACACAAACAAAACTAGATGGTGGTCGGAAAGGGTAAAAGTTGCAGTGAAAGAAAAAAAGAACAAGTGGAATAAATATCTACAAACGAAAGAACCTATTGACTATGAAAAATATAAAGAACAAAGGAAAAAAGTAAAAAGAGTAATAAAGGAAGAAAAAGAAAAAGCATGGAGAGAATTTGGTGAAAAAATGAAAAACGCATACAATGAAAACCAGAAATTATTTTTTGGAACATTTAAAAATATAAGACAAAAGAAGACAGCAACAATTACGAACATTAAAGATAAGGAAGGAAAGACGATAGCAGAAGAAGACCGAATAATGGACAGATGGAGACAGTATTTCACAGAACTACTAGAGGGAAAGGATACTAAAGATGAAGAACAACAAGAAAGTCATCGCACACGAACAAAGGAAACAGAAACAACACAAGAAGAAGAAATAAGCTTGAAAGAAATAATAGAAGCAATAAGAAAAACCAAAAGAGGAAAAGCTCCCGGACATGACAAAATAACAGCAGACATGCTGAAAGCACTACCCGAATCAGCACTACAAGAACTTAAAGACATAATGAATGAAGCGCTAAAAGGAAAAACACCAACAGAATGGCAAATAGGTATCATAACACCAATATTTAAAAAAGGAGATAGCAGAGAGTGCCAGAACTATAGAGGAATTACCCTAATAAGCACAGTGGCCAAAATATATGCAAGAATCTTGGAGAGTAGACTAAGAACAGAGCTGGAAGAGTCGTTAGAGGAAACGCAATTTGGTTTTAGACCAAATAGAGGAGTAAATGATGCGATATTCATACTAAGACAAATAGGGGAAAAGGCAATAAAAGAAGGGAGAAACGTACATGTTTGCTTCATTGATCTAGAGAAAGCGTTTGATAGAATCAATAGAGAAGACATATGGAAAACGCTAAGAAAAAGGGGAATATCAAATACGTTAATAACAGGAATTCAGAGCCTATATTCAAAGACTAAGAGCTATGTAAGAGTGAAACAAGAGACCTCCAATACATTTGAAACTACAGCCGGAGTAAGACAAGGATGCATTTTGAGCCCGCTTCTGTTTAAGCTAATTCTTGACGAAGGAATAAAAGAGACACAGAAAGAAATAAAGAAATACTACATAGGACATTGGAAATTGAGAAGAGTGGAAATAGCAGATCTACGCTATGCAGATGACATGGTCATCATAGCAGAAGACGAAAAAACCTTAACAAGGAATATAGAAATATATGACAAAGCGCTACAAAAATTAAACATGAAAATCAATAAAGAAAAAACGAAAACCATGATACTAGGAAGAAATGAACAACACCACACGATACAACTAAAAAATGAAAATCTACAGCAAGTCCAAAAATTTAAATACCTGGGGTCAATGATCTCAGAAGATGGAAGATTTGATGAAGAAATAAAAGAAAGAAGAACAACAGGAGGCAAAATATTCAATAGCATCAAACACAGCTTCTTAGGAAAGAAAGAAATACCGAAAGAGACCAGGGTACAAATATTTAAGAAAGTAGTGACACCTATACTCATACACGGAGCTGAAACATGGACAGTAACGCAAAGACAAAAAGAAAAAATTACGGCTATCGAAATGAGGTTCTTGAGAAAAATAGAGGGGAAAACAAGACTGGACAGTATTGAAAACACAACCCACAGACAAAACTTAAAAGTAAAAGCAATAGAAGATAAGATAGCAGAAGGACAGATGAGATGGTATGGGCATGTAGAAAGGATGGGAGAGGAGAGAATAGTTAAAAAAGTGTTTGAAGCAAAAATTGGAAGAAAGAAACCACGAGGACGACCAAGAAGAACGTCGCTGGAAGAAGTAAAGGAGGCAGCGCAAAGAAGAGGTTTAACTTGGGAAGAAACGAAGACAGCAACACAAGATAGAGCAGAGTGGAAAGAAATATGGAGAAGACCAACGAACCAGAACTCAACCCCCTCCCCCGCAAGCCGGGGGAACGCCTTACACCCGTGAGGGTAGAAAGGTGCAGGATTAAGTGAAGTGAAGTGAAGAAAAATTCATTCCTGTATTTATCTGTACAAACAGCATCAATGACCCAGTCACTCTTGCTTCAATTTCTATATATGCACCTAGAATAACTTCTAGAAACACCCGTACATTCTACTGTAGTACATCACGTACAAATTATGAACAAAAATCTCCTATAAAAACCATATGTTCTACTTTCAATACTGTCTCTAGTACTCTTGGCATCTTTGGTGACTGCATAGCTAAATTTAAAAGTGGCTTAATTCAGCCATTATTATTAATGCAATAAATGGTGTCTTCTGTTTAAATACTGTTTCATTTAAGCAATTATTATGTATTTGTAATTTGAAACTACATACTTTTTTATTATTTGTATGTTTATATTAAGTGTTCTTTCATGCTTTTTGTTATAGGTAATTGTGTGTATTTAAAACCAACATGTAATTGGGATCTTAGTATCCTGTTGGTCTTGGTTAAATAAATAAATTAATTAAAAAATTCAATTCTGCATTAGTAGTAAAGAGGCATAATTAGGGGGATAATTAGTGCTAATTGAATGTAACGACCTAGTAATTAGTGGAATGACCTGGTATTTGCGACGTATGTTGTGTAAAAATATGCCGAATTACTATATACTTACTTGAAAAGAAACTTTTTCCAAACTTGCAATTTAAAAATGAGTGAGAGTATATATTCTTCTATTTTCATTTTTAAAATGAATGCGAGTATATTGTATCGGTTCAGGGAATCCTTCCAGTTTTAAAATGAAAAGTAACACAAAATTTTCCCAAATTTATTAAGTCATTAATAGTCGAATATTAGCTTCTCAGTTAAGTACAACGACCACGCTTGTTTAGTATACTTGTAATATTCAGCGCTGCTTGACTTACAAAATGGCTACAGGCTTAAATTGATAATAATAATATTATAATATTAGAAAATATATTAATAATCTGTATTTATATTTTTAAGAAAGTTTTATTATTTGGGTATTTAACTAAAAATATTTCAAACACTAAACACTTCAAGGAAAATTATTTATGTTGTTTTAGTACATAATATATCTCATGAGATCTTATTTACTACGTAACAAGTATATTTTTTAAATAATTATTCGAAAATATATGAGATATCTACTTGAAAAGTATTTATGTAACTTTATTAATAATAAATTGTTATCAACAGTTTAATACATTTATTTACAAAATAGAACAGAGATCTATCTCATGTTAATTATTTATTTTAACAATTTAACAACTTAAAATAAAAACAAAACTAAACATTATATTTACACTACATGACTACATTGGGTGCACCACCCCAATTATAGAAAGAAGTTCTGTACAATTTTCATTATAAATGTATATAGTTCTGGGTTGAATACTTTTTTCACTTTTGCAAATTTTACAATTAAATTTCAAATTTACTTTTGGATATGAATTTCTACATACTTCGAAAGTTTTATCACAAGAATTACATACATATTTAACGCTGATCTACAATAAAATGTATTTACTTTCCATAATATAAAAAGACAAGTTACTATAGTAATTACAATATTATAATTTATTTGTTCTTCTTTAAAACTGAAATTATTCTGTAACAATAAGATTTGTTTACCATTTGTTAAGATTGATTGTTGAACTCATTTTAGTTCTTGTTCTTGATGTTTTCAGCAACCTTTTTTCGATACTAATAAAATTTACAAAACAAAAACCTACATTTATATATTACTTATAAATACGGAGGCTTTCTTTTTAATAAATATTTTCAAATTTCCAAGAAACGTTTGGATTTATCTCTAACAAAGCATTTAAAGTAGAATACAAATTCAAATCCGTTCAACTTTGAAAATTTTGCTATGAATTAGCTGTCATTATTTGTTAATGGTCAGCAATTACCGTCAAAACCTTTGCAACCAAATTTCAATAGTAGCAGTAAAAGTTATACACAAATACATTATTTTCAATTAACAAGTGATATGGGAAGAATAAAATGATATAAAATATCTAATATGACACAGACACATTTAAATACAAGACTTGATAGCGTGGAAATTGAATGGAACTCTGTCAAAAATCTGTCTAAAACATAATATGAAATAGACGAAAATAGTACAATGTCAAACAGGCTTTATTTTACAAATAATGTACATATGTTTAGCTAATTGACAAATTTACTGATGACAAAACACTGATATTTTAATGTTAATAGAGGCTTTAAAATTTTTGTTCGAAGTAATTGACATATATTTTCTATGAATTTTTTTTTTACTAAGAACTGATAGAAAAATTAAGCAAAATACTTATAACTATTTACTTAGGAAATCATTATTTTTTTTAATGTTTCAATTGTTTTATTTTAAAGTAACATAAATAGGAAATTTTATTTTAAAAATATTTCAATCTCATTTAAAATAAAATAAAAATTACCAGATGTACAATGCGTATTTATTATTGTCAACAATTTCATTTTATTAAGTACCGATTGAAATATGAAGCAAAATATATCAAGCTTAATTAGAGAACTTAATTAGAGAAGTCAATTGACAAGCATAAAACTACATAAGAAAATATCTGATTTGGAGAAAGACAAATTGTATAAACTGACCGATGGTTATTAATACGTATTGTGACGATAGGCTTCGTCCAGCAAGGGTTTTCCCTCCTTTTGTAAACCTGTAGTAGCACCGTCACAGTTAGATTGTTTAGGAACGGGTATTCAACAATATACGTTGATTATTTATTGTTTATGTATTGTTCAATCTGAAAAGTAAGATGTATTTGTAATATTGGTAAAACATTTAACGAAATACTGACCTGTAAAAGACAATATCCGACAGTCATGATATGTGATAACGACGAACACATGTGCACAAGTAACCTAACCGCATTATTGTTGTTTCAGCTACAAGTAAAAGTATTTTATGTAAAAATAACATTGTGTATATTTGTAATTTAACTTACAATAGTGTTGTGAAACAATGTACCGCTCGTTGACACTTTTGATTGCATTATTGTGTTTGTTTACTTCTAGAATATTCTGACAATAGGAACCTTGTAAATTTTGACGCGTCGTGATTCACAACATGCCCGTGCATGGCGCACCGCACATGTGAATGAAATTGTGTTTTATTTGAAACAATGTTTGTAAATTATTTGATGTTGTAAAATGGAATCAGGGTAAAGAAAAGTGACCAGAGAATTTGTGTAAATTTTATAAAAATATTATTTTTCACTTGAAACAGTAGCGACCCCTGTACACTAAGTAAAATCATCACCGCCGTAATTGTAATGAGAAGTACCGTTAGATTGGGTTTATAAGCCGCTGCAGAGCTCCGTGAAGCCAGAGCAGGCTTCGCCCGTTCCAGAGAGCAGGCTAGGATTCTGATTAGGTCCTCCTGAACGCCTCTAGTGAGAGTCCTGGAAAGGCTCCTTGTCTGCCGCCGAGAAGTCTAAGGGTGAGATATCCGCCGTGTGTTTTGTCCGCTGGAAAATAGATATCATTTTTGTTGGACTTTCAAGTAAATTTCAATACGCGTACTTACCGTGGTAACTCTGGTCACAGTTCTGCAAAAGAGGGTGATGTATTTCTTTATTCGTAAATTGTGTCTTTGTTGTACAAGTATTCGTATGTTACAATATATTTATTTAAACTACACGTCTTTTTCTGTTGATATCAACCAACCCTGCGCCCTCACCTCCACTAGGCTATCCGAAGGCACGCTCCTTTGTACCGCTGTAAAAATGGCGCCCGAGCAAACCGTCCATACCCAGGATTTTAAGGAGCAATAGTGACGTCACCACGCCAGTCAGTTGTGTGCGTGCCGGCGGAACAAATGGCGCCCGAGAAGGGACTCCGAGGTGGCGTCGTTACAAATGGCGCCCGAGCAGGGACTCCAAGAGCAGAGACCTCTATGACCACGCCAGCCAGTTGTATGTGCCGTCACAGTATTTATTTAGTTTTATAAATAAAGTTTGCTATTAGAAATGGAATTTTATAAACTTAAATATCTTAAAACGTTTTGTTACAGATTCGCAGCTTATGTACATCGTTAGTAAGGTATTCTTAGAAAACTTATCATTTTCACGTACCCATGGAAATGTCACTTTCTCCAATGGAAAATAAAACAACTTTTTAGATTTATATTATTACTAATACATATCTCAAATATTTTAAACGTTCGAAAACATCTTAACATGCAGTCATAGACTTGCAACTGTTGTATATTGAAAATAATTACCTAATTATTAAGGTATCATATTCAGTATTCTTAGAAAACACTCATTTTCACTTACCCTTGTAAAATTCGCTTTCACGAATTAAAATTTTTAACTAATGGCGACGATTTGCCAATATGGTCTCTCTGTGTTGTTGAATTGTAATGTTTCGTGGTCGATAATCTCCTTATGATGTCTAACTGGCCTTTGAATTTATATGATAATTTCATCCAAATTTCTTGTAACTCAAATCCTTGGATATTAATTTGCCTTCTATTTATTAATAAACTAATGGTATAAAAATTATTTTAAAATATTTATTCTTCTGGGGCATATTCCATGGATATATACTTCTTTCTATCTTTGCTTCTACGCATGATTTTATTTGCAAATATACATATGTTTCCCACCAAGCTATGCCAATTTTTTGTTTTCTGCCAATCATGATGAAATTTATTTATTGCTTTTTGGTCAGCAGTAATAATGTCGTTAAAACTTTTAGATGTAGAATAATCTCTATCATGCTCTTCAGATAGTTCGTCATCACGGTCAAACGGTATCCCATTATTTAATTTATTTCCTGGGCTGAAGTAGAAATGTTTGGGAGAATTCATTTTTAAATTCAAAGTATTTTGTAACACGCACCTTCCCAGTTTAATTGTAAGTATGAAATCATTAACTTAAATATAAATATATGTATTTAAATAAATAAATTACATTTACATGCTAAATAATTAAACTAATTCTAATCAAATTAAGATTAACAGATGAACTATAATCGATTACAGCCCGATTCACAAAACTCTAATTTTGACAGTTTATATCTTAAAATATAGTCTAATCTATTCCTGGTATCTACCTTTATTGATAATATCATAAAAATTAAATTTTAAATACCGGAATAGAATAGAATTCACTAATCCAAAAATGAGGATTAGCTTAAACTTTTTTGTGAATCGGGCTGTTAGTGATTATAGATACAAAGGCAAGCAGTATGAATACTATTTAGCTTATTTAACTTCTGTTCTACAAAATCATTTCAAATTATAATATGTAAAAATCAATTAGTGATTATAAATACAAAGGCAAGCAGTATGAATACGATTTAGTATTTTTTAACTTCTGTTCTACAAAATCGTTTCAAATGCTAGAGAAAAAATATGCACTAAGATCATTTGAAAGTTTTGATGAACAAATGGTTGGACATTTTTTCTCTAGCACTTAAAACGATTTCGTAGAACAGAAGTTAAAAAAGACTAAATGGTATTCATACTGCCTGCTTTTTCATCTATAATCACTAATTGATTATAGTTTATCTGTTAATCTTAATTTGATTAGAATTAGTTTAATTATTTAGCATGTAAATGTAATTTATTTATTTAAAAGTATATATATATATATATATATATAGAAAAACAAAATGTTTCACAGGTATAGCAGTCCGGAGTATGGGAAAAAGATGTTAAAAAATACTCTTTAAAGTTACATGTCAAGCTTTCGGAATTACTTTATTCCTTCTTCAGGACAGCTGGAAGGTACAACAACAAACGTTCATGTTACAATTTTGAAAAAGTAAATAATTGAACACAGTACTTACTACTTTGTGAGGTTAAATTTTAAACTGAACAGTCATCAGAACAGTGAAAATTATTTGTTTAAATAGTTCAAACATTGATAATTAAATTTTGAAACTAAATTGTCCACAAGGTTAATAAATGTTACAGAACCCAAAATCAGAGCGATTAGGTTCAGAAGAAGTCAAGTTGTAAAACACGTGTGAAACACAGTAAAAAACAAGTTCGAACTTTGAACAAATTACCAAAAACGACAGAGAACAACAATATGTGCAAGTGAGAGGGAGAAAAACTAACCGGAAACACGAAAAGTTCTTGAAATTCAAAAATAATTTTTATCATTTCATTTTTAAATTTTAGTACAACCCTACTAAAATACTGAAAAAAAAAGTGATACAAATTACAAAAAATTTTATGTTGGATCAGAATTTTCATTATTATTAGAATTATGTAATTCTTTAAATTTCAAAAGGTAATTGTACATAGAGCTCAGACCGCTAACATCTGTTTTTTTATTCATAGTATAGTTAGTTTTATTAATGTGAACCATTTCAAGGAAATTTCTTTTGTTTGAATTAGTTTCTACATCTAATACAGATGAGTTACTATAGTCAATCCGATGAGAAAACTCATTGAAATGCTGTGATAAAGCACATGCTTTAGGTCTTAGTCTACAATCACTTTTATGGGAAGAGATTCTAGATTTGAGAGATCTGGAAGTCTGCCCAACATAAAACTGCTGACATTCCCCGCACGGAATTTTATATACAACGTTAGATTGTAAATCTTTTTCAATAGGATCCTTAACTTTAGAGAAAAGGGAGTTTATAGTAACTGGATTTTTTAAGGCTATTTTTACTTTATCATTTTTAACTTCCTTCAGTAATGTACATGTCAAATTTTCTATATTCGGTAATGAAGTAAAGGTAATATTATTGTTATTAGTGTCTGTCTGTGGACGAGTGTTAATTCTTTCGCTACCAAGATCCAATGTATTGGTGCTGAAAAGTAACCGACAAATAAGGGATTCAGGATAAGAATTTGTTAATAAAATATTTTTAAATTTATGTAAATTTTTTAACCTAAGAGTGGGATGTGAAATACTGACAATTCTCTTTTTTAAACCCAAAATAACGTTGATTTTGATTTTCATAGTATGATGTGAATAAAAATGTATATATCTTCCTGAAGCCATAGGCTTTTGGTACCAATCAAGTATGATTGTATTCAACGATGTTCTTATTAATTTAGTGTCAAGGAAAGGAACACTTCTTTCAGTTTCCTTTTCGATGGTAAATTGTATATTGGGGTTATAATTATTGAATGTGTCAAGTATTTCCTCAGTCCTATCACTAGGTACGGCGCAAATTATGTCATCTACGTATTTTTTAATAAAAGGTAAATCGAAACTAAGTCTGGGAATACAATCATCCAGTAATTGATCCATTACATATTGAGCAATTATTGGACTCAGGGAACTGCCCATGGGGGTACCGAAAATTTGTTTGTAAAATTGATTTTTATATCTGCAAAAACTAGTGTCAAAAATGAATTTAATTAATTCTATGAAACATTCTAAACTTAAGTTACAATGTTGTGAAATAATTTCCCATTTTTCGGTGATACTTTTCAGCACCAAATCTACAGGGATATTGCTAAACAGCGAGACAACATCCAAACTTATTATGACATAGTTCTCAGGTAACTGGTAATTTTGAAATTCAGAAGAAAATTCAAGAGAATCTTTGACAAAATATGTGTTATTTTTATCATACGCAGTTTTTAATATTTCTGCGACCAGTGAAGCTATTTTATTGTTAGGAGCGTTTACAGATGAAATTATAGGTCTTAAACTTAAGGTTGGTTTATGAACTTTAGGTAGTCCATAATATCTGGGGGCTATTGCATTGTAAGTCATTAATGTACTTGCCTTTTCTGTAGGAATCATATTAGACGATTTTAATTTTGAAACCAATTTATTAGATTTTTGTTGAATTGTACTTGTTGGATCTCTCCTTAAAATTTTATAATTATTGGGGTCATTTAATATTTTTAATGATTCTATGTCATAATGATCTTTATTCATTATAACAGTAATATTACCTTTATCAGACCGAAGAACTAATAAATCCGAATTTTGTTTTAAGTAGTTTTTGCAACGGTTGTACAGCACATTTATGTTGGACGGACATCCATGATTCTTATGTAAAAAATTAGTGATGATGTTAGTAATTCGAGCTCTAACCACATTTTTTGTATTCGAATCAAATTTTTCAATAATCAGCTCAAGGTCAGCTAATAATTTGTGAATTTGAATTTGATCAGGCGATGGATTTATACTAAATTTTGGACCAAGTGCTAAAATTTGTAACATTTCAGATGGAATTTCTACGTCACTAATGTTTTTAATCCAATTAGATTCTACTTTAAATTTTTTACGTTCAGATGTAATCAAAGTATTCAGTTTTTTTATATTTTTGTTTCGTATTTGATAAAAAATTAGGTTAAATTTTCGTTTTTGTTTTATTTTAAAATTTTCAAAAATATATGTTGGAATCATATTATTTATTTTATTTTCTAAGTTTTCTAAGTTTTTGGAAATTTGCTCAAAATGTCGTAAAGTACATTTGATTTCAAGGTTAAGAATTTTTCTACCTAACCTTTTGTTGAAATTGTTGATCTTCTGGCCTAATGCTCCGTTTTGGATTTGTATGTTGGCGGTAGTATTTTTAGTTTGTGATGTGATGTGGTTTGGGGTCACTCCTTCCTTTCGACAATTTAGTAGAAAAATTCGGCGGTTTTTGATGGCTGCTAGTTTGGTGTTCATGTTGGCCCATTTTTTCAAAAGCAACATGGCATTGTTGCCGTAGGATGCTTTGATATCGTTGAAAAAACCCATTTTCTATAATAGAGGTTAGAAATGATCACGACTGACCAGTTAAGTAGAAAAACAAAATGTTTCACAGGTATAGCAGTCCGGAGTATGGGAAAAAGATGTTAAATAATACTCTTTAAAGTTACATGTCAAGCTTTCGGAATTACTTTATTCCTTCTTCAGGACAGCTGGAAGGTACAACAACAACGTTCATGTTACAATTTTGAAAAAGTAAATAATTGAACACAGTACTTACTACTTTGTGAGGTTAAATTTTAAACTGAACAGTCATCAGAACAGTGAAAATTATTTGTTTAAATAGTTCAAACATTGATAATTAAATTTTGAAGCTAAATTGTCCACAAGGTTAATAAATGTTACAGAACCCAAAATCAGAGCGATTAGGTTCAGAAGAAGTCAAGTTGTAAAACACGTGTGAAACACAGTAAAAAACAAGTTCGAACTTTGAACAAATTACCAAAAACGACAGAGAACAACAATATGTGCAAGTGAGAGGGAGAAAAACTAACCGGAAACACGAAAAGTTCTTGAAATTCAAAAATAATTTTTATCATTTCATTTTTAAATTTTAGTACAACCCTACTAAAATACTGAAAAAAAAGTGATACAAATTACAAAAAATTTTATGTTGGATCAGAATTTTCATTATTATTTGAATTATGTAATTCTTTAAATTTCAAAAGGTAATTGTAAATAGAGCTCAGACCGCTAACATCTGTTTTTTTATTCATAGTATAGTTAGTTTTATTAATGTGAACCATTTCAAGGAAATTTCTTTTGTTTGAATTAGTTTCTACATCTAATACAGATGAGTTACTATAGTCAATCCGATGAGAAAACTCATTGAAATGCTGTGATAAAGCACATGCTTTAGGTCTTAGTCTACAATCACTTTTATGGGAAGAGATTCTAGATTTGAGAGATCTGGAAGTCTGCCCAACATAAAACTGCTGACATTCCCCGCACGGAATTTTATATACAACGTTAGATTGTAAATCTTTTTCAATAGGATCCTTAACTTTAGAGAAAAGGGAGTTTATAGTAACTGGTTTTTTTAAGGCTATTTTTACTTTATCATTTTTAACTTCCTTCAGTAATGTACATGTCAAATTTTCTATATTCGGTAATGAAGTAAAGGTAATATTATTGTTATTAGTGTCTGTCTGTGGACGAGTGTTAATTCTTTCGCTACCAAGATCCAATGTATTGGTGCTGAAAAGTAACCGACAAATAAGGGATTCAGGATAAGAATTTGTTAATAAAATATTTTTAAATTTACGTAAATTTTTTAACCTAAGAGTGGGATGTGAAACTTAGAAAACTTAGAAAATAAAATAAATAATATGATTCCAACATATATTTTTGAAAATTTTAAAATAAAACAAAAACGAAAATTTTAACCTAATTTTTTATCAAATACGAAACAAAAATATAAAAAAACTGAATACTTTGATTACATCTGAACGTAAAAAAATTAAAGTAGAATCTAATTGGATTAAAAACATTAGTGACGTAGAAATTCCATCTGAAATGTTACAAATTTTAGCACTTGGTCCAAAATTTAGTATAAATCCATCGCCTGATCAAATTCAAATTCACAAATTATTAGCTGACCTTGAGCTGATTATTGAAAAATTTGATTCGAATACAAAAAATGTGGTTAGAGCTCGAATTACTAACATCATCACTAATTTTTTACATAAGAATCATGGATGTCCGTCCAACATAAATGTGCTGTACAACCGTTGCAAAAACTACTTAAAACAAAATTCGGATTTATTAGTTCTTCGGTCTGATAAAGGTAATATTACTGTTATAATGAATAAAGATCATTATGACATAGAATCATTAAAAATATTAAATGACCCCAATAATTATAAAATTTTAAGGAGAGATCCAACAAGTACAATTCAACAAAAATCTAATAAATTGGTTTCAAAATTAAAATCGTCTAATATGATTCCTACAGAAAAGGCAAGTACATTAATGACTTACAATGCAATAGCCCCCAGATATTATGGACTACCTAAAGTTCATAAACCAACCTTAAGTTTAAGACCTATAATTTCATCTGTAAACGCTCCTAACAATAAAATAGCTTCACTGGTCGCAGAAATATTAAAAACTGCGTATGATAAAAATAACACATATTTTGTCAAAGATTCTCTTGAATTTTCTTCTGAATTTCAAAATTACCAGTTACCTGAGAACTATGTCATAATAAGTTTGGATGTTGTCTCGCTGTTTAGCAATATCCCTGTAGATTTGGTGCTGAAAAGTATCACCGAAAAATGGGAAATTATTTCACAACATTGTAACTTAAGTTTAGAATGTTTCATAGAATTAATTAAATTCATTTTTGACACTAGTTTTTGCAGATATAAAAATCAATTTTACAAACAAATTTTCGGTACCCCCATGGGCAGTTCCCTGAGTCCAATAATTGCTCAATATGTAATGGATCAATTACTGGATGATTGTATTCCCAGACTTAGTTTCGATTTACCTTTTATTAAAAAATACGTAGATGACATAATTTGCGCCGTACCTAGTGATAGGACTGAGGAAATACTTGACACATTCAATAATTATAACCCCAATATACAATTTACCATCGAAAAGGAAACTGAAAGAAGTGTTCCCTTCCTTGACACTAAATTAATAAGAACATCGTTGAATACAATCATACTTGATTGGTACCAAAAGCCTATGGCTTCAGGAAGATATATACATTTTTATTCACATCATACTATGAAAATCAAAATCAACGTTATTTTGGGTTTAAAAAAGAGAATTGTCAGTATTTCACATCCCACTCTTAGGTTAAAAAATTTACATAAATTTAAAAATATTTTATTAACAAATTCTTATCCTGAATCCCTTATTTGTCGGTTACTTTTCAGCACCAATACATTGGATCTTGGTAGCGAAAGAATTAACACTCGTCCACAGACAGACACTAATAACAATAATATTACCTTTACTTCATTACCGAATATAGAAAATTTGACATGTACATTACTGACGGAAGTTAAAAATGATAAAGTAAAAATAGCCTTAAAAATCCAGTTACTATAAACTCACTTTTCTCTAAAGTTAAGGATCCTATTGAAAAAGATTTACAATCTAACGTTGTATATAAAATTCCGTGCGGGGAATGTCAGCAGTTTTATGTTGGGCAGACTTCCAGATCTCTCAAATCTAGAATCTCTTCCCATAAAAGTGATTGTAGACTAAGACCTAAAGCATGTGCTTTATCACAGCATTTCAATGAGTTTTCTCATCGGATTGACTATAGTAACTCATCTGTATTAGATGTAGAAACTAATTCAAACAAAAGAAATTTCCTTGAAATGGTTCACATTAATAAAACTAACTATACTATGAATAAAAAAATCTGTTGTGGCCAGCACAAGACCTTCCGTCAATTCCATGTATTTTGTACAAATCCCATACCAAAAGGTCCTTGGAACAGATTCTATATAATATCATGTAAAAACACATACTATTTTTTACAAATTCCATACCAAAAGTTCATTTGAAAAGGTTCTATAAATCCAATAAAATTATAACATAAACTACACTAATTAATGTCCTTCCATCTTCTCTTTGGCCTTTCTCTGCGTGTCACTTGCGAGCAACACTATGACATACCAATTTTAGATCCTATACTTTTTCCATATTTGGTTTTGCACTTGCAACTGACATCTGTCAATTAAATTTTTTTGAATAATTATGTCAGCTGTTTCCATGATAAATAACAAAGCTGACTAATTTTTGAAAATTAATTTCTTTATAATGCTTTAAATTTACATCTATTGAATATGAAGGAAAATGTATAATCAAACTGTATAGAGAAGAGTATTTTCTTTAATATATATAATAACAAAATGTCAAAAAATAATATTTAACTGCGTTTTTTTAAGAAAAACTGTTAAAAACTTCAAATAAGGGTACTTCCGGTGGATCAATTATAACCAAAATCTAATCAACTCTTCATATGGATGTACAGAAGAGGAATACGAAAGAATTATAATTTTTGGAATTGTAGTATTGGAGTTATCGTCGGAGAAAAATTTGTCACACACGGACACACACACACACGGACACACACACACACGGACACACACACACACACACACATACAGACATCATCTTAAAAATGGTATATTCGTATTGTAGGGACCCTAAAACGTGCTTATTCATTAAAAACTCACCACCGAATTTTTTGACCAAAGACAATACCTTCCTTACCTAAAGGTGACGGAAGGTAAAAACAGATGTTAGCGGTCTGAGCTCTATTTACAATTACCTTTTGAAATTTAAAGAATTACATAATTCTAATAATAATGAAAATTCTGATCCAACATAAAATTTTTTGTAATTTGTATCACTTTTTTTTCAGTATTTTAGTAGGGTTGTACTAAAATTTAAAAATGAAATGATAAAAATTATTTTTGAATTTCAAGAACTTTTCGTGTTTCCGGTTAGTTTTTCTCCCTCTCACTTGCACATATTGTTGTTCTCTGTCGTTTTTGGTAATTTGTTCAAAGTTCGAACTTGTTTTTTTACTGTGTTTCACACGTGTTTTACAACTTGACTTCTTCTGAACCTAATCGCTCTGATTTTGGGTTCTGTAACATTTATTAACCTTGTAGACAATTTAGTTTCAAAATTTAATTATCAATGTTTGAACTATTTAAACAAATAATTTTCACTGTTCTGATGACTGTTCAGTTTAAAATTTAACCTCACAAAGTAGTAAGTACTGTGTTCAATTATTTACTTTTTCAAAATTGTAACATGAACGTTGTTGTTGTACCTTCCAGCTGTCCTGAAGAAGGAATAAAGTAATTCCGAAAGCTTGACATGTAACTTTAAAGATTATTATTTAACATCTTTTTCCCATACTCCGGACTGCTATACCTGTGAAACATTTTGTTTTTCTACTTAACTGGTCAGTCGTGATCATTTCTAACCTCTATATATATATATATATATATATATATATATATATATATATATATATATATATATATATATATATATATATATATATATATATATATATATATAGTGTGAACACTGAAAACCGTGACATAGGCGTTTAACATGGGAAAACAGTTTTTTTCAAATATTATCTGTCCCGTAAGACTATAGTGGAAGTTTTTGATATGGTTAGAAAGATTATTTAATTTGGCATCGAAGAGTATCTAAATACTTCTAATTTAATGCCTTATTATTGAAATATTTACGAAAGTATAATCCTACTTGACAGTTATTACTTATAATTTATTAAAAACAGTAATCATGGAAACGTATTCGGTAGCTGACTTGGTTAAATCAAGGCTCCATGATAATTTTTCACTAGTTCAAATCCCTCCCAGTTCAAGTTAATATTTTTATATTTATTTTTGTATTATTAAACACATTCTTTCCGAAAACTTTGTAAATCCAATGGATTTTTCATTAGAAGAAAAAATTAGTATAATTAAATTTTACAATCAAGGGATGAGTTTACCAGAAATTCGAGACTTTTTTGCTAGGATATATCCTGATAGACAAATTGCATCCCATGAACGAACTAGACGAATCATTTTAAAATTTGAAAAAACCGGTTGCGTTAATGACGGACATAAAACTAAACTTAATTTGGCTTAAATTTACATATTTATTTCACTTCTTGTACATTTAGTCAATAAAATACAAATTATGTAGTGGCCTCGCCCTTATTTCACAACAATATAAATTATTTCATCATCTTATTTTAACAGACTTAACAACTTTGGGTGAAAACATGTTTCTCACCAAAAGGCACGTATAAACTGATAATCTTTGTTATAAATAGAGGTAATGTTAGAAATAAGCTATTCCTGTTGCGACTAAGCTAAGTACAAGTAGTATTGTATAACTTTGTGTAATTAAATAAAGTTTTTAAAAACATATTTTCGACCACCGAAAATATAAATGGCGCAGTCGGTAGGATAGCTAAAGTCTTTAAGAATCGAAAACCAAAAAGGTTCAATTCGTTTGTGTTCAAAAGACGTCGATTTCTATCGTTAAAGTGCTATCTTAAGAATCTACGTGTCGACAAGTCAATCTTGAAGAAATCAACGAAACCTCTGTCCGACAACGATTCATCTACTCTGTACGCAAACCAGCATCAAGGAGTCCTTCTTCTGTTCCTGAACGAGAGCCGCAGAAGTAAACCACACCCGACTTCGAGCATCGAGGGCACATCGAGCCGAGTCAACTCACCCAGCTGCCATACCCACATCGAGGGACATCCAGTGGAAATAAACGACAGCGAACAATACATCTATGATTAAGGAGATTGTACTCTTATTGTAAGTACTTTTAAAACTCTTTATTCTGGAAGAATTACTGAGAGATCTCAACAATCTCACAATTAACATGGCCACACCATCTGTAACGGGTGTAGCAACAAACATTTTTGCAAATGTAAATAATGAAATAATTAAATTACTAGAATTAGTACCATGCTTTGATGGTGATGTCAAATCATTACCAAATTTTATAAATACAGTTGATGATATAACTGCATTAATCAGACAAACTAATCCGTCTGAAATTACGAGAAAACTCGTAATCCTTACATTAAAAAATAAAATAAGAGGAAAAGCTGCACAATGCCTAAGTATTACAGCTATCAATACATGGAAAGAATTAAAAGAGCACTTAATGCAAAATTATTCTGACACACGAACAGAATATACAATAATGTATGAAATATCTCAATATAAACATACTAAAGAGAGTATCTTAGAATACTTTTCAAAATTTAATGATTTATTTTTAATTTATAAAGCTAAAATTGAGTGCAAATACGAAGGCAATGTTAGCAAAATACTAGTGGATAATGCTGTAAGATATTTTACACAATGCTTTATTAACAATTGTAAAGACCCGTTTCGTTCACAATTATCAGCTAGAAACCCACAAAAATTAACAGAAATATTAGACCTCATTACAAACGATTTACAATATATACACAACCAAAACACTCCAACATCCCAAAAACTACCTCCACCTAAAAATCAAATTCACTTTAATTCAAATAAACATCAATCTCCCATGCATAAATTTCCACAAAACTCTCAAAATCAACAAACATTCGCACCAAGCGCTAATTTACGTAATGCACAAGCACAAAAAAGACCTACTAATATGAGTATTTCATATTCACAACTTCCAAAAAGAAACTATACTCCTAGACAGGAACAATTATTCAATCAAGATTTAGAAAATCCGCAAACAGAAAACGTGAATACTGAGGAAATTGAACATGAATACGAATCAAATGACGAGAATAATTTTTTAGACTTAGACAACGACCCACCAGAATTGAATCCCTAACTAATAATTTCAGCAAATTACCCTTCATAAAAATCGCAAATTTTAAAATTTTAATAGACACTGGTTCTACTCAAAATTACATCAACCCAAAAATAGTCAAATCAGACTTTACTAAATTTCCCGAACCTTTCACAATACACACATGTAATGGTAAATCATCTGGAGATAAATTTACATTTTTCAAATATAAAAATAATAACATAAAAAGTTATATTTTTAATTTTCATAAAGATTTCGACATATTACTGGGATTGCCAGGAATAAAATTATTAAAGACCAAATTCGATTTTACAAAAGAAGAAGTTACACTTCTAAATAAACATAAATTTAAACTTCAATATTTAAACTCTACAAAAAATGAAAATTTTAGTATGGAAATAAAAAATCAAAAAATTCGCGATGAACACTTAAATCCCGAAGAGAGACAAGGATTATATAAAGTAATAAATAAATATAAATCCCTAATATTACAGGAAAATGAAAAACTATCATTTACTAACAGAATTAAACACCAAATAAAAACGACTGATAACATACCGATACACGCGAAACAATATAAATACCCTGAAATTTACAAACAAGAAGTACAAGAACAAGTAGACAAAATGTTAAATGACGATATTATTCAAAATTCTTATTCTCCTTGGTCAGCACCAATTTGGATCGTACCAAAAAAAATGGATGCTTCCGGTAAGAAAAAATTTAGAATGGTCATAGACTATAGAAAATTAAACGAAAAAACAATAGATGACAAATTTCCTATACCTGACATTACAGACATTTTGGACAAATTAGGCAAATCCAATTATTTTACAACAATTGACTTAACATCCGGTTTTCATCAGATTGAAGTAGACCCAAACGATATTCCAAAAACAGCCTTTTCAACAAATTCAGGACATTATGAATTCAAAAGAATGCCCTTTGGCTTAAAAAATGCTCCGTCAACATTTCAGAGATTAATGAATTTTGTTCTTAAAGATCTAATAAATAAAATATGCTTCGTTTACTTAGATGATATAATCATACTAGGTACATCCCTTCAAGAACATTTAAGCAATATTGAAAAAGTTTTCCAAAAATTACAAGAAGCAAATTTAAAAATACAACTCGATAAAAGCGAATTCTTACGAAAAGAAGTAGCATATCTGGGTCATGTAATTACAACAGAAGGAATAAAACCAAATCCTGATAAAATTCAAGCTATTAAAAATTTTCCTATACCCAAAACAGTTAAAGAAATTAAATCTTTTCTAGGCTTATTAGGATACTACAGACGTTTTATAGACAATTTTTCAAAAATCACAAAACCATTAACCTTATGTTTAAAAAAAGGACAAAAGATTGATATAAACAATTCAGAATATATAAAATGCTTTGAAAAATGCAAAACACTTTTATCTAATAATCCAATTTTACAATATCCAGATTTTTCAAAATTATTCATATTAACCACTGACGCAAGTAACTATGCCCTTGGAGCCGTACTATCTCAAAAAGGCGAAAATAATAAAGATCTTCCTATTGCATATATTTCAAGAACCCTAAATGATCACGAAATAAATTACTCTACAATAGAAAAAGAACTTTTAGCAATAATCTGGGCAACAAAGCAATTTCGTCCATATTTATTAGGACACAAATTTAAAATCATAACCGATCATAGACCACTAGTTTGGCTAAACTCGTTAAAAGAACCAAACTCAAAATTAATACGTTGGCGTTTAAAATTAGAAGAATTTAACTATACAGTAGAATACAAGAAAGGATGTCAAAATTTCGTAGCCGATGCACTGTCCCGTATTAAACCAGAATTTAAAATTGAATATAAGAACTCAAATATTTTTGAATCTAACAATACACTTGTTCATTGTGTTTCAAAAGACATGAAAATGAGTAAAGGCTTCGCACGAGACGTCAAAGAAAAATATCCTTGCGAAAAATTTTATAATATAGACAATAAAATAATGATACAAAAAGACCCCAAACTTATATGTCACCTAGTCACGAAAGAAAATTATTTCGACAAACCAACATTGAGAAACATAAAAATATGTTTAGAAAAATTATTAGACTATTGTATACAAAATGAAATAAAAGAACTAGACATGCCAAAAATATGTTCAGGATTAGATAAACAAAACTGGAACAAAATAGAAAATTTAATAAAAGAAATTTTTCAAAATTCTAATATAAAAATTTGTATATATGAAAACCCTAAAAACGAAGAACTTAATCTAAATTCAGACACAGACTCAGTTATCGTAGAAACTGGAAGTGATAGTGAAACTAACACAGCACACTCTGACGACGAAAATCCCATAAATGGCCTTACGTACTTAGATACACCAATAAACACTTGCATTAATCAAATAGTTATTAAAGAAACAAATAAGAAAAATGAAGTAAAAATTAATAAACTTTTTAATAATAGAATACAACGTATATACCTCTATCTGAATAAAATTGAAAGCAATAAAACTATTTTAAATTTCATAAAAACATACCTTCAACCCGGTATAACATATTATTGTCTTATACCAGATCATTTTAAACCAAACTTCAACTCCGTGTTACAAACTTACTTTGACTCAAACAGTTATAAATTAGTATCATGCAAAACAATGAATGAAGATGTTGAAAACAAAGAGGAACAACAAATTAATATTAGAAACTACCACGAAGGAAAAACGAACCACAGGGGTATAACAGAAACATATAATAAAATAAAACAAAGATATTACTGGCCTAACATGCAGAAAGATATTCAAAATTTTATAAACAGATGTGAAACCTGCCTTGTTACAAAATACGAAAGAAACCCCATTCAAATCCCAACAATTAGAACACCCACAGCAGATAAACCCTTTGAAAAAATCCATATAGATATCCTCTCATTAGAACAAAATAAAATATTAACCATAGTAGACTCATTCTCAAAATTCGCTATTGCATACACAGTAAAAGATAAGAATGCAATTACAATATTAAATAAATTAATAAAATACTTTACGCATTACATAATACCAAAAGAAATAGTGTCAGATAATGGTTTAGAATTTAATAACAAAATAATTCAAAATTATCTAAAAATAAGAAAAATAAATATACACTACATATCTGTAGACAATCCAAAAAGCAATGGAATAGTTGAAAGATTCCATTCTTCCCTCATAGAACACATGAGAATCATAAATCAAAATCCTATAATAAAAACTCTATCACTTAAAGAAAGACTAAATTACGCTTTAATAGCCTATAATAATAGTATCCATTCTACTACCAAAAGAACACCTTTAGAAATTATATTTGGGCCAATTTCAGAACAAAACTTAAAACCTGAAGAAATACAAATAGATGAATATTTACAAAAACACACTGAAATACTAAAGCAAATTAACGAACAAGTTAAAAGCAACATAGAAAATAGAAAGACAAAATATTCTGAACACCTTAACGAACAATATGAAATTCCCGAACAAGCCTATGTAAAAATAAATAAAAGAAACTCTGGGAAAATAGAAAAACCAAAATTTAAAATTCTTGATATTAAAACTGTACGACCTGAAAGAGGACAAATTATAGATAACAAAAATAAAAAACATAAAATATCAAATTTAAAAACACCCCGAATTGTTTCAGATTAATTCCATTTGGAATTTCCCAAATTATTCAAGATGATACCAATACCGGGCTAAATATACTCGACCTAGGAACAGCCTATATAAAGGTAAACACCCAAATCATATCATTTCAAGTCTCCCTAGCTAACATCCTACAACAATATAATATTTTAGAGGAAAATGCTGACACATTATATAAAAAATTACAAAATTATAAATTCGCAGACAGTATAACAAATCACAAAAATATATTAACAAACATTATGTTACATTTGAGTGAAAAAATAGAATTCATAAATAATAAAAGACCTAAACGCGGGTTAATTAACGGTCTCGGTTCAATTATAAAAAGTATTACAGGAAATCTAGACTCAGAGGATAAAGAACGTTACGATCAAATAATAGAAAATATTAGTAACAATGAAATTAAATTATCAAATCAAATAAATTCAATGGTCAAAATAAATAATAACATAACGGCACAATTCAATGACAAAATCAAATCAATAAATGAAAATAACATAATTTTAAATAAAAAATTAAATACCTTAGAGAAAACGATAGGAAAAGTTTTAGACGATATAGATATCATAAAAACTCAAAATTTAATAAATGAATTAATTCAAACAGGTCAAGAACTATACTTCTCATTAATTTTATTAGAAGAAACAATTACCTTCTGCCAACTGAACATTATATACTTTGGAATAATAAATCATAAAGAATTACTGCGAGAAATTAATAAAATAGAAGATACCTTCATAAAAACAATCCTCACTAATAATATTCAAAATAATAACCTACTAAAAACCTACTGTTCCATTAAAAATGATAACCTAATCATTCTCATCGAAATCCCGTCGATGGTCCTAAAAGAAGAACTCTTACAAGCTACCCCAATACCCACACATATACATGACACATATGAAATTATAAATATCGCAACTGGTCTTTATACAAAAAACAATTGTAGAATTAAGACTGTAGATAAGTGTATTAAAATTAGTAATAGAGAATATTACTGCCTCTCTCAAAGTAATGAATATGAAAAATGCTTGGAAAATATTGTTTGTTACAAAGATTTCCAATTCTGTGAATACCAAAAAATCCCATTAATAAATTCCATTATCGATATACAAAATTCAGAAACAAAGTATTTATACTTCCCACATAAGAAACAAGTTAAATTCTATTGCAATAATGAACTAAAGATAAAAGAATTAAAAGGTATATACTATACCAACAATTGTAAAACTAACAATCAATTTGAAATAAAAAACAATTTCGGAGATCTAATAGAAATTCATTTAAATACCACAAAGAACCAAATTTCACACATTAAAGAAGAAATAAAAAATATTTCATCAATAAAATATAAACCAGAGAGCAGTATTCATTTAGAATCTCTTTATAATAATGTTAATATAAATAATCATCATTATATTTTAATCTATGTTATAATTATTGTAATCATACTTATATTAATAACTTGTAAATACAAAGATTGTCTTAAAAGAAAATTTAAGAAGCCAAAAGATGTAGAATTAAAAGTATTTCATAAAAGTTCCAACAATGTAACTTCTATTCTTGAGGAGGGAGGAATTATGTAGTGGCCTCGCCCTTATTTCACAACAATATAAATTATTTCATCATCTTATTTTAACAGACTTAACAACTTTGGGTGAAAACATGTTTCTCACCAAAAGGCACGTATAAACTGATAATCTTTGTTATAAATAGAGGTAATGTTAGAAATAAGCTATTCCTGTTGCGACTAAGCTAAGTACAAGTAGTATTGTATAACTTTGTGTAATTAAATAAAGTTTTTAAAAACATATTTTCGACCACCGAAAATATAAATTACATGATGTACCAAAATATTATTTATTTTAATATTGTAATTTATTTAATAATACATTGTACAAAATAAATATAAAAATAATAAAAATATTAACTTGAACTGGGAGGGATTTGAACTAGTGAAAAATTGTCATGGAGCCTTGATTTAACCAAGTCAGCTACCGAATACGTTTCCATGATTACTGTTTTTAGTACGTTATAAGTAATAACTGTCAAGTAGCATTATATTTTCGTAAATATTTCAATAATTAAGCATTAAATTAGGAGTATTTAGATACTCTTCGATGCCAAATTAAATAATCTTTCTAACCATATCAAAAACTCCCACTATACTCTTGCGGGACAGATAATATTTGAAAAAAACTGTTTTCCCATGTTAAACGCCTATGTCACGGTTTTCAGTATTCACACTGTATATATATATATATATATATATATATATATATATATATATATATATATATATATATATATATATATATATTTAGGTTAATGGTTTCATAATTAAACTGGGAAGGTGCTTGTTACAAAATACTTTGAATTTAAAAATGAATTTTCCAAACATTTCTACTTCGGCCCAGGAAATAAATTAAATAATGGGATACTGTTTGACCGTGATGACGAAATATCTGAAGAGCATGATAGAGATTATTTTACATCTAAAAGTTTTAACGGCATTATTACTACTGACCAAAAAGCAATAAATAAATTTCATCATGATTGGCAGAAAACAAAAAAATGGCATAGCTTGGTAGGATACATATGTATATTTACAAATAAAATCATACGTAGAAGCAAAGATAGGAAGAAGTATATATCCATGGAATATGCCCAAGAAAAATAAATATTTTATAATAATTTTATACTATTAGTTTATTAATAACTAGAAGGCAAATTAATATCCAAGGATTTGAGTTACAAGAAATTTGGATGAAATTACCATATAAATTCAAAGGCCAGTTAGACATCATAAGGAGATTATCGTCCACGGAACATTACAATTCAACAACACAGAGAGACCATATTGGCAAATCGTCGCCATTAGTTAAAAATTTTAATATATATATATGTATGTATGTATTATTCTGTATATTTGAAAATTTATTTAAATTAATTCAAAATATTTTTTAAGAAAATTTTTCCATTTATATTACTTTAAAATAAAGCATTTGATATTAAATAAGCTTGAAACATTTTTAAAGAAAATTAAGTGCGAATTTTCCAAGGGTAAGTGAAAATGAGTATTTTCTAAGAATACTGAACAATATGATATCTTAATAACTAGGTAATTATTATTGTTATTATTATTATTATTATTATTATTAATATACAACAGTTGCAAGTCTATGACTGCATGTTAAGATGTTTTCGAATTAAAATATTTGAGATATGTATTAGTAATAATATAAATCTAAAAAGTTGTTTTATTTTCCATTGGAGAAAGTGACATTTCCATGGGTACGTGAAAATGATAAGTTTTCTAAGAATACCTTACTAACGATGTACATAAGCTGCGAATCTGTAACAAAAAGTTTTAAGATATTTAAGTTTATAAAATTCCATTTCTAATAGCAAACTTTATTTATAAAACTAAATAAATACTGTGACGGCACATACAACTGGCTGGCGTGGTGACGTCATAGAGGTCTCTGCTCTTGGAGTCCCTGCTCGGGCGCCATTTGTAACGACGCCACCTCGGAGTCCCTTCTCAGGCGCCATTTGTTACGCCGGCACGCACACAACTGACTGGCGTGGTGACGTCACTATTGCTCCTTAAAATCCTGGGTATGGACGGTTTGCTCGGACGCCATTTTTACAGCAGTACAAAGGAGCGTGCCTTCGGATAGCCTAGTGGAGGTGAGGGCGCAGGGTTGGTTGATATCAACAGAAAAAGACGTGTAGTTTAAATAAATATATTGTAACATACGAATACTTGTACAACAAAGACACAATTTACGAATAAAGAAATACAAAATAAATACGTATTAATAACCATCGGTCAATTTATACAATTTGTCTTTCTCCAAATCAGATATTTTCTTATGTAGTTTTATGCTTGTCAATTGACTTCTCTAATTAAGTTCTCTAATTAAGCCTGTCTATGAAAATGTTTCCAAACATAGATATCTTAATTGGTGAAATTCTTCTACAAAGTTTAAAATAATACCTAATTATCGTTATGTATTTCTCATATCATATAACGTCAAATCAACAATTTCACAAAATTAAAATATTTATCAATAATATTAATCTATAAATATATTTTCAAATATATAAGAAACTATTTTCGTAGAAATTTCGGCCAGTTTAAACAATTTGTCTTTCTCCAAATCAGGTATTTTCTTGTGTAGTTTTATGCTTGTCAATTGACTTCTCTAATTAGGTTTATAAAATTCCACAAATAATAGCGAAATTTATTTATACACAATATAAATAATTACGTTATTTCAATATAATATTACCTATCTTGTTAGCGATGTCTTCCATAGAATTGCTTCTGTTAGTAACAAAATTCCTTATCATAATGTTACATCAAAAATATCACTTACATACATTTTTCAAATTTCTATAAAAATATTTTCGTAGGAATTCCAGAAAATATTTGTAATTGTTTTGTGAAATTTACAAGTATGTAACTTCTAAAAATGAGTTTCAAATATTTTAAAGTTAAATTTTTATAATTGTTAAAAATAAGAAAACACCAACTTGTTCAAAAGCTTATATTTCAGAGTAGATATATTTTGCTTCATATTTCAATCGGTATTTAATAAAATAAAATTGTCAACAATATTAAATACACCTGATAGTTTTTTATTTAGTTTTATACAGATATTACTTTAAAATAAAACAATTTACTTTTTATATGAGTTTGAAATATTTTTAAAGCAAATTTTCGTATTTATATTACTTTAAAATAAAACAATTGATTTTAAATATGTGTGAAATATTTTTGAAAGAAAATTTTCCTAAATGCTGAGAATACAAGATAACAGTTTGTCAAAAGTTTATGATGCATAGTAAATAGCTGTAAATATTTTGTTTAATTTTTCTATCATTTCTTAATAAAAGAAAATTGTCGAAATTAATTCGCCTATGAAAATTTTCTTATTTATTTTATAGAGACGAAAAATAATACTACGTAAATTAGTCTTAAAATTTATTTATACAAATTTTAAATAAATAATTCAGCTATTTATCCTAGAAACAATTTTTCATAGCGTAGCATAACAAATATATATATATCTAAAAAATATATTTTCATATATCTATAAAAATACTTAAAAATATATATTTCATTTTAATAGGTAAAAATCTTGATGTGACGTGATGTGAAATACTTTTTTAAATATTTATGTGTTGAAAATAAAAACACACCAACTTGTTCAAAAACTTATGTTTCAGAGTAGATATATTTTGCTTCATGTTTCAATCGGTACTTAATAAAATGAAATTGTTGACAATAATAAATACGCATTGTACACCTGGTAATTTTTATTTTATTTGAAATGAGATTAAAATATTTTTTAAATAAAATTTCCTATTTATGTTACTTTAAAATAAAACAATTGAAACATTAAAAAAAAATAATGATTTCCTTAATAAAATAAAATTAATAGAAAATATTTGTCAATTACTTCGAACAGAGATTTTAAAGCCTCTATTAACATTAAAATATCAGCGTTTTGTCATCAGTCAATTTGTCAATTAGCTAAACATATGCACATTATTTGTAAAATAAAGCCTGTTTGACATTATACTATTTTCGTCTATTTAATATTATGTTTTTAGACAGATTTTTGACAGAGTTCCATTCAATTTCCACGCTATCAAGTCGTGTATTTAAATGTGTCTGTGTCATATTAGATATTTTATATCATTTTATTCTTCCCATATCACTTATTAATTGAAAATAATGTATTTGTGTATAACTTTTACTGCTACTATTGAAATTTGGTTGCAAAAGTTTTGACGGTAATTGCTGACCATTACCACATAATGACAGGTATAGCAAAATTTTCAAAGTTGAACGGATTTGAATTTGTATTCTACTTTAAATGCTTTGTTAGAGATAAATCCAAACGTTTCTTGGAAATTTGAAAATATTTATTAAAAAGAAAGCCTCCGTATTTATAAGTAATATATAAATGTAGGTTTTTGTTTTGTAAATTCTATCAGTAACGAAAAAAGGTTTGCTGAAAACATCAAGAACAAGAATTAAAGTGAGTTCAACAATCAATCTTCCCAAATGGTAAACAAATGTTATTGTTACAGAACAATTTCAGTTTTAAAGAAGAACAAATAAATTATAATATTGTAATTACTATAGTAACTTGTCTTTTTATTTTATAGAAAGTTAATATATTTTATTGTAGATTAGCGTTAAATATGTATGTAATTCTTGTGAGGAAACTTTCGAAGTATGTAGAATTCATATCCAAAAGTAAATTTGAAATTTAAGTGTAAAATTTGCAAAAGTGAAAAAAGTATTCAACCCAGGACTATATACATTTATAATGAAAATTGTACAGAACTTCTTTCTATAATTGGGGTGGTGCACCCAATTACTAATATAATTGAAATTGAGTAATGTAATTATTATTGAGTAATGTAATTATTATTACCTATTATTATATGTAATGAAAAATATATTTTTTTTTAGAATTTATACACTGAGGAGAGACAAACGTGCCTGACACCAGAACTTATAAAAGGGAATGTTTATCCACAACTCTATTAAATCAAGCTGCAAATGTATTACAAAAAAGTCGTGCTGATTTAATGAGTACCTGGGATATTACAGCAACCAATAATAGCAAAGGCGAAAAAAAAACATTAAATATTAGTTGGTTTTATAAATAATTGTGAATGAGAGTACTTACTTATATAAATAAATAAAATATAAATACTTATTTTGTAATGTAGTCATGTAGTGTAAATATAATGTTTAGTTTTGTTTTTATTTTAAGTTGTTTGTTAAGACATCTTGTTATTTTATAATAATTAATTGTAAAATGCATACATAAACAAAGAACGCAGCGAGCAAATGAACGCACCGAGTTTGGGCGTTGCCCAGGAGAGGGGAGAGAAACACAGTGACAGAAAGCAACAGTCAACAGTCGAGCACAGAGTTAAGCAAGTTTTGTTTGTGGTAGGCTGCTCAGCGGCGACTAGAATTTGTGTAGTGTCAATAAATAGTTATAGCTGTAGTTGCATTTTTCTCAGTCACCCACACACACACACACACATCAATCTAGACATTCATCATTCAACATTTGGTCCTTCGTTAGCCGAATATTATACTCGCCGTCACATGATTATGGACTGATGTTCAACTATTATCCCTTTCCGCACCCTGTCCTTTGCCCAGCGGTGTTGCCGCTTGTAACTTGACATGACCAGAAATGAACACAAATGTCATATAATACATTTAAAACTAAATACATTTTTTAATACATCGTAAATGAAGAAATTATTATAACAAATAAGTAAGGTAAGACAGTAATACGAAATATAAAATATAAAAATTGTCTCTGTGGAAAATTTATATTTATATTTTGACCAAAGTACCCACACATCAAGCTATAAGGTCGCATTTGCGTTAAAATACAATAACCGGTGAAATCTAAAAGGTAAGAATAATTGATTATTAGGTGAACAGTAGATCTGTCAACACAACATGCTTCTACAGTCAAATCCAAAGTTTTCTTGTTATTTAATAAATTATAAATTTTTTCAGGACATTACGCCAATTTTTGAAAAAAATGCGTACATTGGCAATAATTGTTTTTGCCTGCCCATTTAAATCTTGTTTACCTAAACATTTTTTATAAGAACCAAGACTATTTATTTCGTGAGCTTCACTCATTTTCTTTTCAAAAATCTAAGTATAATGCAATTTATAGGATTGGGAATAAAAAGCGCACGCAAGTACTAACGAAAATATCAGAATATAAAATGACATTGACAGATTACAGATATTTGTACAGGTAGACACTTAAAAATTTGGCATCAATGAAGAAATCTCCAGTCCATAATTACTTGACGGCAAGTATAGTAGAAAATCAATCAAACAAAGAGTACATAAAGATCCCAGCATTCCAGGAAGCAAAGTTGGAACAGTCCAAGTCAAGCAAACTAGGGAGGGAAGGCAGTAAAGGCAATGTCAATCAAAACTTGTGAGTACATCCTTTTTCTCTCATTTTTTCCTTAAAACCAGCTTCTATTTGATATTATGACTAAAGTCAAACTTGAAGAGTTGCAAAAGCTACGTCAGTCAGTTCATTCTAAATTAGATAGTTTCATTGCATATGTCGAGAAGTTGGGAAATGAATTAGAAACTAATAAGCGCGACTTACAAGAAATAGAAATAGCTCAGCTAGAAATCAGACAAATTAAAATCAACGAGCTTTACACAAAATTTGATAGTATACAAGATGGTATAGAGACAGAAACATCACTAGATAATTTACAAAACGAATTGACAATTCGCAGCGAACTAGAAGATAAATTTTGCAATGTTCAGTCTACAGTAAAAATTATGTTAAACACTATTAAGCCAAAAGGCAAGCCAATTCCTGTGGTTTCTAACCAAATGGAATCTGTAAATTTAAAATCTGTAAAGTTGCCAGTGATAGACTTACCCAAATTTGACGGTAATTACAATAAATGGCTAGAATATAGAGACTCGTTTGAATCGGTCATACACAATAACAGTAGTTTAGACGATATTCTTAAATTTCAATATCTGAAATCATCTTTGGTAGGCGACGCAGCAAAGACAGTAAACTTTTTAGAAACTTCTGCGGGAAATTATGGTATCGCGTGGAAATCAGTGTGCGAAAGGTTCAATAAACCGCGACTTCTTGTCAATAATTAAATAAAGGCATTATTTAATATAAAACCCGCGAATTCGGAAAATGCAAAAGAAATTCGGAACATCCTAACCGAGGCATCACAGCATCTTAGAGCTCTAGAATTGTTGAAACAACCGGTAGATTCATGGGACTCAGTTCTTACGAGTATACATTTAATAACTAGTAAACTAGATTCGGTCACAATGCGCGATTGGGAAAGCTAGACAAAGGACAACGAGTTACCCTCGAAGAAGCAATTATTTAATTTTCTAAATGAAAAAGCCGATACTTTGTGAATGAAAACGCGGTTAATAAATCACAAACTAGGTATAGCAGAAATGATAGTAATTATAAAAATACGACAAAGGTACATTTGTCTACAAATAGCGAACAAAAATGTAGTTTTTGTAACAAAGAACACAAAATTATAGAATGCAATGAATTCTTAAAGTTATCGGTAGAGAAACGGATAGAAAAAGCAAAAGCAAAGGGTTTGTGTATAAATTGTTTGCGTGTCGGACATTTTATTAAAGACTGTCGATCAGGGTTATGTAGAAAATGTGGCCATAAACACAATACACTCTTGCACATAGATAAATCTAATCAAATTCGCGAAAACAGCTCAATTGAGAATACAAACAATGAAGCGAAAGTATCGCAAACTCAGTGTAGTTTGGTTCGTTATACTAGCGAATCTACTCAGACACTTTTGGCAACAGTAATAGTTAATGTACTAGATGCAAATGGTAAAATGCAACATGGAAGAGCACTTCTAGACTCAGGGTCTCAGTCAAATTTAATAACATCAAAATTTTGTAACTTGTTAGGTGTTAAAAAGACACCGGTTCAGATTTCATTAACAAGCATAGGAACTGTAACCTCCAACTTAAATTCTAAGTGTACTGCGATTCTTAAATCTAGATGCTCAGATTATAGCAGGAATACTTCCTTTTTTGTGGTATCATCCATTTGCAATCAACTTTAGAATAAATGACTCTACGATAGACATCCCAGATAATATAATACTAGCTGATCCACAATTTGGAATTCCGAACAAAATTGACATGTTGTTAGGGGCATCTATATTTTGGGAAATTCTCAAAACACATCAAATAAAATTAGGCAAGAATTTACCAATTCTTCAGCACACAAAGTTAGGGTATATTGTCACAGGACCGATACCACAGATTTCAAGTAATATTTATTGTAACTTTGTAAAGACAAATTATAGTAGCGATAACGACATTCAAGCACAACTTAGTAAGTTTTGGGAAATAGAAGAAGGTTTACCTGAACAAGTGTGGTCAATAGAAGAAAAAATGTGTGAAAAACATTTTGAAAAATCAACAAGGCGCGATAAAAATAGTAGGTTTATAATTTCGATCCCATTAAAAATCTCAATAGATAAATTAGGGGATTCGGGACAAGGGGCATTAAACCAATTTAACACGCTAGAAAAGAAATTAGACAAAAACCAAACCTTAACACGTTCAGTGCCGGTGACACACACCGTGTGTCATAGGCTACTTCCACCAGGAGCCGACGACACACGGTGTGTGTCGCTGGCATACATGACTTCAAGCATTCAGTATTTTCTTGGCTGTTATAGTGTAAAGTTGTGCTTGTGCCGGCCACTCAGATACGTCTTGTTGTACATGTGTGTAGCGACGGTTTCGGGGTTTTGGGAATTTTTCGCGTAGTTATGGATCCAGCCGTTCCAGGGCCGTCTAGACCTAAGAGGCAGTGTACAGAGTGGAAGACGAAGAAGCCGTTGACGGAAAAAGAAATTCAGGAAATTGCAGACACGCTATTTGACAGCTCGGACGATGATCCATTTGTGGCATCAGAAGACTCGTGGTCAGGGGCGGATGACGAAGATAATTCTGACAGGGTGGATGCTGACGCCGTTAACGATCTTGGAGATGTTTCAAGCAGCAACGAAAGCGACGCGAAAACTGAAGGAACTCTGGTTTCACCCTGGAGTGATACCGCAGATCTAAAAACATTTTTGTTTTCGGGAAACCCTGGCTTACGCATAAGGCCGCAGGTACCCGTCCGTATGATTTCTTCAGTTTGTTAGTCACAGACGATTTGCTAAACCATATTGTGGAGCAAACGAACATTTCTACAGAGGAAATTTTTCTCAGTGAATCTACGTCAAAAACATCAAGAATCACAGATTGGAAATCTCTCACCTTAGCTGAATTGAAGGTTTTCCTTGGCATATGGTTTCATATGGGAAACATACATCTCAATCGTCTACAGGACTATTGGAGGAAAGGTGAACTTTTTGCAATTCCCGGCTTACAAAAATATATGGGCAGAAATCGATTCATGGTAATAATGAGGCAGAGCTGGGCAAGTTACTTTTAAAATGTAACTAGTTACAGTTACTTCCAAAAAAAAGTAACTAAGTTACTTAAGTTCCAGTTACTTTGGCGAAAGAACTAAGTTATTTACTAGTTACTTATTAAAAGTAACTTAGTTACCTTGAGTTACTTTCTAACTACTTTTAATGGCGTGAAGTGTAGACTTAGACTGTTGACTTAGTTATTACTTCCTTGTACGAAGTAAAGGAAGTATTGTAATCGCGAAAAATTTCGGTTTCCAGATTTCAACGGAAATATCCATTTTGAGCATCCCTGAATCCATTTTGACTAATTTCGTCGTGACGTCTGTACGTACGTTCGTACGTTCGTACGTACGTACGTACGTTCGTACGTACGTACGTACGTATGTACGTATCTCGCATAACTGAAAAACGGGAAGCCGTAGAAAGTTAAAATTTTGTATTTAGAACTGTTATAACATCTAGTTGTGCACCTCCCTTTTTGGTCATTACATAACTTTCGGAAGTGGTACTTTACTTGAAGCCTATAATAGATTTTAATGAAAAACTATATTAAAATATAATCCAAAACTTTTCAAAATTGGTATATGACACTTCTATATCAATGGGAATAACATAATAGATTTTAGTTAAATTGGTCTACCCGGAAGTGGTACTTTACTTGAAGCCTATAATAGATTTTAATGAAAACTATATTAAAATATAATCCAAAGCTTTTCAAATGTAGTATATAATATTTTTATATCAATGGGAATAACATAATAGATTTTGGTTAAAATGGTTTACCCGGAAGTGGTACTTTACTTGAAGCCTATAATAGATTTTAATGAAAAATTATATTAAAATATAATCCAAAACTTTTCAAATTTGATATATAAGACTTCTTTATCAATGGGAATAACATAATAGATTTTGGTTAAAATAGTCTAACCGGAAGTGATACTTTACCTGAAGATGTTATCAGTTTTTCTTGAAAAAAATGGTGTTATTTTGATTTTAGTAATAAATGCTTCAAATAAAAGTTTTAGAGAATTGAATTCTGCGTCGAAAACATTAAATATGATTAAATTAGCTCTTCGTATTCTCTAATTAAGTTTGCTATGGATTAGGACAAAAAATAACAAAAAAAAAAAATAAAATGTTGATGTCAAATTATGTCAAATACGTGCAATTTTATGATTGGGTCTGTTATAATACATATTTTAATTATTAACAAAATATGTATAGTGTAACAGGCGTACAAGGAAGTCATGTGCTGTCCACATCAGATATTTGTGTAGTATACATATCAGGGAGTTTTTGCACTAACTACGTTAACCTAAATTTTAACGTTATTGCTTGGCAACACCCAATCAGATTATTATTGTTAATGTTAACGGACCTAGAGGGCTTTATTACCGCCTAGGCCCACGAGGCCACGACCTAGGGCCTGCTTTGACAAGGGGCCCGCAGTGCCCGGTTGCTGTGATTTTTATTTTTCAATTTTGATTTCTTATACCAAGATATAAAGAATCTACTTTCTTTCTAACATGACATGACCATTATAATGTATAAAACATGCAGACATTATTTCCTAGACTTATTAGTGGATAATGATTAATTTTTACTTTGACTATCTTAAGTTACATTCTAATTTCCGAGTAACTTTAAGTAACTTAAGTTACTCAAGTAACTAGTAACTAAAAACCGTAAAGTTACCAACTACTTTTCCGCAGCAAGTTAAGTTACAGTTACAGTTACCATATTTTAAAAAGTAACTAAGTTACGTTACAAGTTACGTAAAAGTAACTAGTTAGTAACTAAGTTACTAAAGTAACTAGTTACTGCCCAGCTCTGTAATGAGGTGCCTTCATTTCTCGTAAAATCCAAGCAGCGAGGGAGACCCAGGTTACGGCGATCGTCTTCATAAGATAAGATATATGCAGGATTATTTGAACGAATGGAAGAGGTGTATTATCCTGAAAAGGCACTTTCCTTGGATGAGTCAATGGTGCTTTGGCGAGGGAGGCTTTCGTTCAGACAGTTTATAAAAGGAAAGAAACATAAGTATGGGATGAAATTATATTTACTAGCAGAGCCGAATGGTATGATTCTACGCTGTAACGTGTACGCTGGTGCTCAAGCGTAGTTGGGTAGCGTAGGACATGAAAAAGTAGTAATGTCGCTAATGAAAGGCTTTGAAAATAAAGGACATTCCTTGTATATGGACAATTTTTATAACAGCGTTTTTCTGTCTCGTAAATTACTTGACAAGGGAACATACGTGACTGGTACCCTTCGAAAGGGTAGAAGAGAGAATCCGGAAGTAGTCGCCAAAGCTAAAATAAAGGGGAAGTAATTACAAAATACACTCAGGGCGTCGCAGTAAGCAAGTGGAGGGATAAGAGAGAGGTGCTGTTTTTGTCCACAGAATTCGAAGAAAACATGGTAGACGTATAAATGAAAAGAGGAGAGACTGCAAAAAAACCAAAAGCTATTGTTATGTACAATGAAAATATGTCAGGTATCGACCGCCAAGACCAGATGCTTGCTTATTATCCTAGTTAGAGAAAAACTCTTAAGATGGTATAAGAAGTTACGCGTACATTTGCTATCTATAATGCTACTCAACAGTTTCTTCCTTTTCAAAAAGGCTACGCAGCAAAAAAACGAGCTTTTATGATTACCGATTAGAAATAATAAAAACGCTTTTGTCTCATAAACCCACAGTTTCTGAAGACAAATCCGAGACTGCAACACATTTTCCGAGTAAGCTTAGCAGAACTCAAAGAGATGTAGGGTATGCAGCAAAAAGCAGATTCGAAAGAGTTCTCAGTACTATTGTGCAGCCTGCGAGGAACAACCGGGCTTGAGTATGGATTGTTTTTCGGAATACCATAAAAAATAAATTTTGTTCTTTTGCCTTTGAAGGAATACTTGTTTATTTTTAAGTTTGTGTAATGTTATTTTTCGTTAGGTACCAAATGTATAGTGTTTCGATTTGTGTTTGGGGAAGCGTTTATTTGTTATATATTTTATTTTTTCAAGTTTCTTACTCTTTCTAGTTGTTAGTTGTAGTTTATAATTGTTTTAGTTTGTACTTGATATAAGAATAAAGTTTGTTTGCAAGATGTAATTTTCACATATTATTTTCAAGTTCAAAGTGGCAAAAAAGTACGACACACATGGAGAGTCACCGGCTTCCCACAAAAAATTTTATGCGAGCGGCCAACTTCACACCACGTGTGTCACAGCAGCAAATTTTGTAGAAACATACCAGATCAACTATCATAGTTGTAAAATTAAATAAATCATAATAAAATCCAACTTTTTGATAATTTCAAGTGTCGGCATTTGAGATAGGAGCAGCAAATGGGCTGGCACTGAACGTGTTAAGGATCTTATACAAAGAATTCATGCAAGAGTATCTTGAGTTAGGGCACATGAGCGAAACAAGTAATACGGATAACACCAAATCATATTTTAAGCCTCATTACGGGGTAGTAAAAGCAGAGAACTTGACAACTAAACTTAGAGTAGTTTTTAATACGTCCGCGGTCACAACATCGGGTGCATCGTTGAATGACCTTCAGATGGTCGGGCCTACAATCCAGAGCGATTTGTTCTCAATTTTAATTAGATTCCGCGAACACGCGTATGTAGCGTGCACTGGCGTATCGAAAATGTATAGGCAAGTTTTGGTTACACCAGAGCAACGTCCATTACAAAAAATACTATGGCGGTTTTCATCCACTGAACCAATAAAAGAATATAGCTTGAACACGGTAACTTATGGGACAGCGTCAGCTCCTTATCTCGCTATACGTTGCTTATTTCAATTAGCAGAGGATAACGCGAAAATTAACGAAAGAGCTTTTGTAATAATTAAAGAGGATATGTACGTAGATGATCTAATAACAGGGGATGACAATTTAGATCAATTAGCACAAAATTGTAACGCAGTAAGTAATATTTTGCAGTCAAGTGGATTTATTTTACGCAAATGGAAAAGTAATGAAACCGAGATACTTGATCAAATTACTAGTCAATCAAACGAAACATTCATGAAATTAGGGCAAAACGAAAAAACAAAAACACTTGGGGTTTTTTGGTCTTGTAGTGACGATCAGTTAATTTTCGATATAAACATAAGTAGAGAAAATGAAGTAATCACTAAACGAGTTCTTTTGTCAATGATATCCCAGGTATTAGACCCGCTAGGTCTCTTGACAGCTTGTACGGTAACCGCGAAAATAATTCTCCAAAAATTATGGCTTGGGAAGTTAACTTGGGATGATCCGGTACCGGAAGTAGTTCGAAATATGTGGAGAAAATTTGAAACTGAATTACAAGCACTAAACACTATCAGCCATATTCATAGTAAAATAGAAAAGCCAGGTCTAAACACGAGTTTAATAGTTCAGGTTTAGTCTAAGACCAAAATGCCCTATTCATAGTAAAATTTGTGCCAAGTTTAAATCTGGGTTAAAAAGATCTAGATTAAACTCATCGATGTACTAGGACTTGGTCTTTTTCGATATCCGCCATGCGCAGTAGCACAGTTTGTGACAGTTGTCAGATGATAATTATTTGTTACCAATCTACAAAATTAAACTTGTATGCAGTTGGCATTTAAATTTAAATAATTGTTATAATTTGAAGGTCCATAAGAGAAATACAGAAAAATGCGTAATATTTCTTTTTAGTGTGATATATTCAGACTTACAATGAGTAAGCGAGAATCTAATTGGACATAAAATGAAAAGAATCTGCTTTTGGAGCAAGTGAAAATCCATGCAAAGGTTATGAAAAATAAAACTGTAAATAGTGCAGCCAATTCCAAAAAAAGAAGAAGCTTGGAAAAGTATATTTCATATATATATATATATATATATATATATATATATATATATATATATATATATATATATATATATATATGCGGCTTACGGTTTTGCAAGGAAATAAAGGAACAATGAAAAATAATGACGATGACAGCAAAGTAACTACAAAAGCAGTAACATCAACCCCAAAGAATTAAATTTTATTAGTTATAATCTTTCATACAGCATGTATTTTATTTATGAATCATGTTTGCCTGCTATTTTAATAAACTTTGTTAATTAAAATGTTTCTATATAGTTCCGTCTAAATATATTTCTTGTGTCATTATCCTGTCTTTCGTCGTTTTGTTCTTCATTATCCGGTTCATAGGAATCTCCGCTACTTACATCATCTATAAAGAAATAATATAATATTAATAAAGTTATTTTACTTCCCAATAATAAATATACCGTCTCTATCATCCAATGTTTCACATCTATATTGTGAAGAACAGCCAATGCAATAATGCTAACTTTAGCTGTTTCTAAAGACATCTGCATTCTAATTAAAAAACATCTAAATTTATTTTTCCATTGGCCGAATTATCGTTCTACAACGTATCTAGTTCTGATGTGTGCTTCGTTGTATCGTTGTTCCGCATCTATAGTAAAGCGAAGATCTGGAATAAGCATAAAACTCCGATGATGGATATCCATTGTCTCCTATGAGGGTTCCATTGATTTCACTAGATTAACATAATTTAATATTATTAATATTAGAATTTCGTTTACATAAATGTCTGCCTGTTGTATAATGTACCTAAAATCGTGGCTTCAAGTTGCAATGATTCCATATTCTTGAATCTTATGCACTGCCCCTCCATCGTGCAACAATATCCCAGATCTTGGCATTTGAGTCACAAACAACCTACAACCAAGTAATAACTGTTACACAGGGTATTAATTAAAAAGCGGGCCATAGGCGTCTAACATGGGAAACTTATTATTTTCTTTTTACGTAATGTAATATATTTTCGTGATAAAATTAGACAATTACCCATGTATATATTTTTCTAAATTCAGTTTCGTCATTTTTCGATGGGATTAATGTGTTGAAGATATATCTTTTGCTTCCTTCTGCTTTCAATTACATCCTGAATTCTAATCACATAATCTGAAAAATAAATTAAAAATCATTAATATAAATATATTAGTTATATAGGTAGATATATATTAATCAATAAAATAAATATCTACTTACATTTACTTCTATAATAATATTTTCAAATATAACCTCACTGTCTTTCTTCTTGTTGACAATTGAACATCTGCATTTAAACCAGCGTAAAACTAGGGGTCTGCCAGGTCTAAGTATCAGACCGTATTTAAACCAGCACTACCGTTAGTCCAGTTCTATGAATAAGAGAAAAGCCGAATCTAAACTACTATGCCTATAGACCAGGTTTAAACCGGCATATTTTTACTATGAATACGGCTGTATACGAATACCGCGATATGCTTTCATAAAAGATAGCAATAAAAAAGAAATTCACTCTTTTTACGATGCGTCAAAGGATGCTTACGGCGCATGCGCAGGAACGGATTAAGATATTTTCGGGCCTGAGGCGCTAACAATTTTCGGGCCCCTAGAATAACATATAAGACCCCAAAAATATAATTTATTTAAAAAATCAAACAGAATAACAATTACAACAGAAATAAACTCATAAAGTAAATAAAATATAACTCTAAAAAAATAAAAACTCGACAAAATGGTGCCGTATCCGGGCCCCTAACAGGCCCGGGCCCTGAGGCGCGCGCCTCATGCGCCTCATGGTTAATCCGGCACTGCGCATGCGTATATATACGGGCAATTAATAGTAGTACTGGAGAAATAGTAAGTAACCTATTGTGTGCAAAATCAAAGGTTGCTCCTTTAAAACCATTTAAGTACACAACGTTTAGAATTATGCGCTGCTTTGATAGCTGCACGTTTAATAAATAAAATATTAAAAGTGTCACGACAAAAATTTGACAACTGTACACTGTGGAGCGATTCTACCATTGTATTATCATGGATTAAAACTGCACCAAATTTATTGTAATGCTTTGTTAGTAATAGAATCGCAGAAATTCAGGACCTTACAAGAGAATTGAGTTGGCGGTACGTAAATACGAAGGAAAACCAGGCAGACATATTGTCACGCGGAATTTGTCCCTCGCAAATTCAAGATTCGTCAATCTGGTGGCACGGACCAGATTGGCTTACAAAAGATGAAAGTTCATGGCCAAAAAATGAATTTACGAAAGCAGCTTCGGTCCCTGAGACTAGAATAATTAGTGTAGCCATCACAAATGTAAATGAATCTGACCTTTTCAGTAGATTTTCAAGCATAAATAGAATGAAACGAGTAATAGCGTACTGTTTCAGATTTTTCAAAAATTGTAGACACCCGAAGACAGAACGACAGTTCGGACCTTTGACATTAACTGAATTAAACGAAACTTTTAACAACATTATTAAATTAATTCAACTTAAATTCTTACCCTTAGAATACGAATGTCTTAGGAAAAACAAAGAAATTCCAAAGTCCAGTAACATACTGAGTTTATAACCTTTTCTTAACTCAAATAATTTAATATGCGTAGGTGGTAGGCTTGAAGCCTCTCAATTTAGCTATGAGAAGAAACATCCGATAATTCTTCCTCAAAGTGCTATCATTGAATTATTACTTAAAGCCGAACACATTAGATTATTGCATGCCGGTCCTCAACAAGTATTATACTCTATGCGAGAACGCTTTTGGCCGATATCCGGTAAAAATTTGGCAAAAAAAGATAGTTAGAAAATGCGTAACTTGTTTCAAAGTCAAGCCAACCGCATATACACCGATTATGGGGAATTTACCGTCCAATAGAATAACCCAAATGCATCCATTCTCGGTTTGTGGAGTAGATTACGGCGGACCTTTTACGTTAAAAACTCAAAAGGGGCGCGGATCTAAACAATATAAAGCATATTTAGCTCTATTCGTATGTTTCGTTTGCAAAGCAGTGCATTTAGAAATAGTGACGGATTTGACAAAGGATGCCTTTATAGCAGCGTTCCGTCGTTTTGTTGCGCGTCGAGGTCTGCCTACCGAAGAAAATGCAGACAACGGTACTACTTTCATCGGAGCTAGAAATGAGTTAAATGAATTGGGTAAATTTATTACTTGTAACAGATACGGCATCGAAGAGAAATTTAACTCAGAAGGTATTAAGTGGAAATTCATTCCCCCGCGATCTCCTCATATGGGAGGACTATGGGAGGCAGTGATACGTTCGGCTAAATATCATATTAAACGTGTAGCAAAAAACAGTACATTCACATATGAGGAATTTTCAACACTCTTGTGCCAAATAGAAGCTGTGTTAAATTCCCGACCATTGTCCAACCTATCTACCGATCCGCTGGATCCAATTCCTTTGACCCCTGCACATTTTTTGCTGGGCCGAGAAATTACGTCACCTCCAGATCCGGACTTAAAACACGTATCAGAAAATAGAGTGACGACATATCAACGAATTCAGCAAACAAAGCAACACTTTTGGACTCGTTGGTCAAAAGAGTACGTATCGGAACTTCAGCAGCGCACCAAGTAGAAGACAAACTGCAAAAACCTCCATTATGTTGGCCCATAGGAGTCGTCACCGAACTGCATCCAGGAAACGATGGGAATTGTCGCGTCGCCACCGTACGGACGGCTCAAGGACTATTCAAACGGCCAGTCGTAAAACTTTGCCCACTTCCTAGTGATAGTAACAAGTGAAGTGAAATAATAAAGGCCTGTCTTAGTGAAAATTATAGTGCATAATCCCAACTGCAAGAACATTTACAGACTTTTAGTATTAAATTTAGTTAGTTATATTAGTTGAAGGCTCCACCTTGAAGGGCGGGGGCATGTTAAGACATCTTGTTATTTTATAATAATTAATTGTAAAATGCATACATAAACAAAGAACGCAGCGAGCAAATGAACGCACCGAGTTTTAGCGTTGCCCAGGAGAGGGGAGAGAATGGAGAGAAATACAGTGGCACAGTGTTGCCAGATGTACAATAACTATTGTATTTATACAATAATTTAACCTTGCGTACAATGTACAATAGTACTTCGTACAATAGTTCATAAATGTACAATAATTTAAACCTAAATGTTTATTTCTTACTTTTGTCTGTATTCCAAAAAATTATATTCTTGTAACAACGGTTTCACAATAATTTATTTGTGTATGTGATTCAGTCTTTGTCTGACACTGACTTCTCGCTTGTTTTCATTTCAATTTAACACGCAATATCATTTGTTACCATAGTTAACTAGTGATGAATAATAAAAATTCTTCTAAGTAAACTTAAAATTAAGTTTCAAATATGTCAAGACGTCAGCAAAGATATAAAGTTGAATGGGAAAAGGTACACAATTGGCTTAGGCCTGTTAAAGGTAAATTATTTAAAAAAATATTATTTGAGTTGTAACAAATTTTTATGTTTAGGAAATAATTTACGAGCATTGTGCATAGCATGCAAACAAGAGATGGTCAGTGATATTGGTGTAATTAAAACACATGGCAAAGGATTTAAACATAAAAAAATTGGTGAAAAATATTGCACCAACTCAACCTAAAATTAATGAATAATTTAATACACGTGAATCCCCTATATCACAAGAAATAAAATCGTTTGAAATTTGGCTAGCATCCTATTTTACCGAACATAACATATCATTTCTCGCAGCAGACCATTTAATAAATGGTTTAAAAAAGCATTTAAAGAATCCTGTATGTCAGGGAGCCACATTTGGACGAACGAAGGTGACAGCAATTGTGAAAAATGTAATTGGAAAATGTACACAAGAAGAATTAATCAAAATTTTACGACAAACAAAATTTTGCGTACTGATTGACGAGTCCACCGGCAGAGGAACAATAAAATCTTTGTATGTTTGCGTAAGATATTTTTCAAGCACAACTTTGAAAATACAAACAAGGTTTTTAAATTTAATACAAATTTTTTCGAAAGATCAACCAGAAGAAGCTAATGTTGGAGCAACTGCAAGTCGTTTATATAGATCATTTACAGATTTATTGAATGAAATGCAAATTCCCAAAGAAAATCTAATTGGATTCGCATCAGATGGCTGTAATACAATGATGGGATCGACGAATTCTGTATCTTCTCGTCTAAAACAAGATTATCCTGGAATTACAATATTAAAATGTATCTGCCATTCGCTCCATTTATGTTGCAGTAAATCGTGCGAAGAACTTCCGCGAGTATATGAAGACTTAGCACGAGAAGTATATAGTTTTTTCAAGAACAGTTCCAAAAGACAGTGTCAATTCGCGGAGTTTCAGAATTTTTGCAATGTTGAACCCCATAAATTGTTGAGACCATCTCAGACACGTTGGCTGTCTTTACAGTCTGTAGTAAAAAGATTGCTTGAACAATGGAGCGCATTAAAATTATTTTTTACATCGGAATGGCAATTACATAAGACACATGCTTCAGAGCTTATTTATATTGGATTAAATAATCCGATTATAAAGTTATTTTATTTATTTTTGGATTGGATACTGACCAAAGTAGTTAATTTAAATGAATATTTCCAAACTGAAAAGGTTATATTATCGGATCTACACAACAACATGTGTCAGTTGTACAAATACATTTTAAGAAGTTATATTGATCACAATTACATAAATAAAACGGATCTACATAAAATATATCCGAATGACGATAGATATTTTATTAATATAGAAAATCTAGGTATCGGTGTGATGCAATTAAAAAATGAAATTAATACTGAAAGTACTGAATTAAAAGATTTTTACTTACGATGTAGGCGTTTTTTAATTAAACTATGCACCGAAATAAGAACAAGGTACAATTTTGAAGATGATCTTCTTTCGCAGCTATATTTATTTAATCCTAAATCAAATATTACAGTTTACTCTTTATATAATATATATAATATGTTTCCTAGAATAAGTAGTGGTTTTGATGCCCAAATAATAGACAATGAATGGCAAATGTATATCGAAAACAAAAACTCTTTTTCGGATGATATAAAGCAGTTACAAGATTTAGATTTGTATTGGTACAAAGTGGGCCAATTGGAAAATTTTGATATCATATTCTTTTATAACAATTTATCAAAATTTGTATTAAATTTATTTTGCATCCCACACTCGAACGCTTCTTGCGAACGAATTTTTTCAAAAGTTAATCTTGTTAAGACTGATTCTAGAAATAGATTGTGCACCAATACAATGACTAATATTATTTTAGCATCCGAAGCTGTAAAGGAGAGTGGAGCGTGTGATAAATTTACACCAACTAAAACAATGATTGATTCAATGACATCAAATAATTTATATAAAAATAAATCAGAGGAAAATCCTGATTTAATCGATGTTTTTGATTAAGAAATAGTAGCATACGAATAATACTTAAAATTTGTTTATATTTGTCTTTGACGGCAGTTTATTTATTAGTCATTAGAAGTATCGTAAAAGGGGTATCACACTTATGCACGTATATGCAACGTCGCACATTTTTTGCAACCTTACATTTTGTACGACTTTTGAGGAGTTATAGTGCGTCAATTTTTGTGAAATTGATTTAACATATTTTTTGAAAATTAGTTGTGGTTTGATACGCAACAAGTTGCAGATACATGCATGTGTTATAATATCCAACCCCTATGACATTTCTAGTCCAAAATGGCTGTTTTTTTTATATTTTATGTATTAAAAAATGTATAGTAAACGTTTTTTACTTCCTTGTACGAAGTAAAGGAAGTATTGTAATCGCGAAAAATTTCGGTTTCCAGATTTCAACGGAAATATCCATTTTGAGCATCCCTGAATCCATTTTGACTAATTCCGGCGTGACGTCTGTACGTACATACGTACGTATCTCGCATAACTGAAAAACGGAAGGCCGTAGAAAGTTAAAATTTTGTATTTAGGACTGTTATAACATCTAGTTGTGCACCTCCCTTTTTGGTCATTACATAACTTTGGGAAGTGGTACTTTACTTGAAGCCTATAATAGATATTAATGAAAAATTATATTAAAATATAACCCTAAACTTTTCAAATTTGGTATATAAGACTCTTATATCAATGGGAATAATATATTAGATTTTAGTTAAAATGGTCTAACCGGAAGTGGTACTTTACTTGAAGCCTATAATAGATTTTAATGAAAAACTATATTAAAATATAATCCAAAACTTCAAATTTGGTATATAAGACTCATATATCAATGGGAATAATATATTAGATTTTAGTTAAAATGGTCTAACCGGAAGTGGTACTTTACTTGAAGCTTATAATAGATTTTAATGAAAAACTATTTTAAAATATAAACCAAAACTTTTCAAATTTGGTATATAAGACTCTTATATCAATGTGAATAATATATTAGATTTTAGTTAAATTGGTCTAACCGGAAGTGGTACTTTACTTGAAGCCTATAATAGATTTTAATGAAAAACTATTTTAAAATATAAACCAAAACTTCTCAAATTTGGTATTAATAGAAATAACATAATAGATTTTGGTTAAAATAGTCTAACCGGAAGTGATACTTTACTTGAAGCTGTTATCAGTTTTTCTTTAAAAAAAATGGTGTTATTTTGAACTTAACAATAAATGCTTTTAGAAAATTGAATTCTCCGTCGAAAATATCAAGTATGATTAAATTAGCTCTTTGTATAAGCGAGATATGTAAATTTTACAAATATGTACTTTTTGGTTTCTGTAATTAAGTTTGCTATGAATTAAGACAAAAAATAACAAAAAAATTAAGAATTTAATGTCAATGTCAAATTATGTCCAATACGTGCAATTTAATGATTGGGTCTGTAATAATACATATTTTAATTATTAATAAAATATGTATAGTGTAATGCTGGATTTATACAGCGTAAGCCGTAACGTGTGGTGGTACTTTACTTGAAGCCTATAATAGATTTTAATGAAAAACTATCTTAAAATATAATCTAAAACTTTTCAAATTTGGTATTTTATACTTTTATATTAATAGAAATAACATAATAGATTTTGGTTAAAATAGTCTAACCGGAAGTGATACTTTACTTGAAGCTGTTATCAGTTTTTCTTTAAAAAAAAAATGGTGTTATTTTGAATTTAACAATAAATGATTTTAGAAAATTGAATTCTCCGTCGAAAATATCAAGTATGATTAAATTAGCTCTTTGTATAAGCGAGATATGTAAATTTAAAAATATGTACTTTTTGGTTTCTGTAATTAAGTTTGCTATGAATTAAGACAAAAAATAACAAAAAAAATAAAGAATTTAATGTCAATGTCAAATTATGTCCAATACGTGCAATTTAATGATTGGGTCTGTAATAATACATATTTTAATTATTAATAAAATATGTACCGGGAGTTTATTTTATCAGTAAACATAGGGTATATCATTGCCATAGTTACGGTATGAGTGTTTGACAGCAATGTATTGAAGCGTTTATTTTATGAGTAAACATAGGCGTTTAACATGGGAAGCAGTTTTTTTGTAAATACGAAGGTCTGGCAATAAATCAAGCCATGCTATTGAACATGATAATAGTACATTACATTTTGTACATTATTTAATATTAATTCCTTTAATAATATTGCAAAAATTGTCAAATAAATAATTGTTTCAGTTTTTTACCTCTCGCTAAGAGAGGTATTGGATTCATGCTAAAATTCGCATACCCAGATTTTAGCGAATAAGCACGATTTAAGGTCCCTATAATCCGTTTATAACATTTTTAAAATGATGTCTGTGTGTGTGTGTGTGTGTGTGTGTGTGGATGTGTGTATGTGTGTATGTCTGGATGTTGTAGCCACGATTTCTCAAAAACTATAAGACTTAAGAACTGTTTAACTATGGATTCCTCAATCTGACATTCCTGGGAAGAGCTGAAAAGGTTTTGGTAACAATTGAACAACCGGAAGTAGTAGTTTTTAAAAGAAATTCTTCCAAACAGTGGCGGCTCGTGCTATAGGGCACAAGGGCACAGCCCTACCAAATAAAAAGACAAGAAAAAAATAAATAAGCGAGTACATATACATTTTAAAAGTACATTAATTATTATTTATTTACTTTTATTATTATGCAATTCTTACTACACCGCCGATAGCTAGATAGCCTATATACTGACGTGTGCATGTACCGATATGCTGCTAGAAGCTAGGGCACAAATGTTTCTGCCCCTGTCTCCCACTACTTTTACTCGAATTTTGACCAATAGCAGCGAAGCGCGCGAAGCTGCATATGACTGCATTAAGTCTGTTCCGGGCAGAGCCCAATTAACACATTCGCTGCTGCTGTCGCCCTAAGGCGACGCGCTAGGTACTTTACGTTTGCCGCCGTCGCCATTAAGCGACACAGCTAAGCTACTATTTCAAGGCACACTAGTGTGGCTGGCTCTGTGGGAGAGTGTTGTTGTGTTCGTAGGCACCTCAGAAAAGAATTTTCTACACGTTTGCACACGCGATTACCGTTTTGCCCCCTGGCAAAATTAGCCCAAAATTACCGGCAGCGAACGTGTTAAACGAAGATTTCCGAGTATGTCCGACATTTTCCGAGGTAATCGTATTGTTGAATTGTAATCGTCTAGTACCCACTTAATTACGAAGATGGCTTCTGTATCTTAAAGATTAAATAATTTAATATACTCTATTTACTTTTTTAAATTTTTGTGCCCTACCATACAAAGATATCACCAGCCGCCACTGCTTCCAAATATTAATTTTTGAAAATTTTTGATATTACTAATTTTGAAGAACAAAATTCTACACCTGATACATTTAAATTTTTTATTATATCTTCTATAAATTTAGAGATAAAGACGCTATAATATATAGAATATCGGGATATAAGTCGAGTAGGCGAAACTACACTAAGGAAACCAGTTGACAAATTCAAATGTTTATAATATAATTTGTAAATGACAGATTTCAGTGTCAAAAATCAAGAGTTTTAGTGGCATTTTGATAGCTTTTTCTGGGAAGTACATTTAATCTTTCTTATTGTTTTATTAATTAAATATTTGAAATTATAGGTAATATGCATATATCCATCAGAAATACCGCCAATCTGGTTAATGAATTGGAAGAATCTGTGACATTTAAAAACTTCCTCATACAATGAAAAATAGATATAATTAGAATTATATGTGTGCAGAAGACATGTTAAATACAATAAAAAACAGTATTTGGGTAAAGTTCTGTATTTTTTTGTCATAAAACGACGGTTCGAAAGGGAAGTGCAATTCAATACTAATATAGCCTAATATGGAAATGGCGAGAGGTCTTGTGCTGGCCACAACAGATTTTTACCTTCCGTCACCTTTAGGTAAGGAAGGTATTGTCTTTGGTCAAAAAATTCGGTGGTGAGTTTTTAATGAATAAACACGTTTTAGGGTCCCTACAATACGAATATACCATTTTTAAAATGATGTCTGTATGTGTGTGTGTGTGTGTCCGTGTGTGACAAATTTTTCTCCGACGATAACTCCAATACTACAATTCCAAAAATTATAATTCTTTCGTATTCCTCTTCTGTACATCCATAAGAAGAGTTGATTAGATTTTGGTTATAATTGATCCACAGGAAGTACCCTTATTTGAAGTTTTTAACAGTTTTTCTTAAAAAAACGCAGTTAAATATTATTTTTTGACATTTTGTTATTATATATATTAAAGAAAATACTCTTCTCAATACAGTTTGATTATACATTTTCCTTCATATTCAATAGATGTAAATGTACTTAGTGTAGTTTATGTTATAATTTTATTGGATTTATAGAACCTTTTCAAATGAACTTTTGGTATGGAATTTGTAAAAAATAGTATGTGTTTTTACATGATATTATATAGAATCTGCTCCAAGGACCTTTTGGTATGGGATTTGTACAAAATACATGGAATTGACGGAAGGTCTTGTGCTGGCCACAACAGATTTTTTATTATGCAATATGAAAAGATTTCCAAATGTCTCCGTAGCGCAGTGGTCATAACAGTAGCGTCTAAAATTTTTGGTTGGGGTTCGATTCCCCATTGAGGTAATTATTTTATTTTTTTACATAAAAATTGTTGAACTTTTAAAAATCAGTTTATATTTCCATATTACAATCATTTGAAAATAATAATAACATTGTAAGAAATAAAGAGAAAATAATTGAGAATAATTGATTACAATAATCAAAATATTGATGTAATAACAATGCATTGTATTTTATTTGATAAATACAGTAGACATAATATTTGCACAAATTTATTATATTTCAGTTATTTTTATTAATATCAAAGGAAATATAATGCATTGTTATTACATCAATATTTTGATTATTGTAATCAAATATTCTCAATTATTTTCCCTTTATTTATTACAATGTTATTATTATTTTTAAATGATTGTAATGTGGAAATATAAACTAATTTTTAAAAGTTCAACAATTTTTATGTAAAAAAATAAAATAATTACCCCAATGGGGAATCGAACCCCAACCAAAAATTTTAGACGCTAGTGTTATGACCACTGCGCCACGGAGACATTTGGAAATCATTTCATATTGCATAATAAAACACTGAAACAATTATTTATTTCACAATTTTTATAATTTATTGCAATTTTTGCAATACTATTAAAGTAATTAATATTAAATAATGTACAAGATGTAATATACTATTATCATGTTCAATAGCATGGTTAGATATTTAGCCGGACACTTTGTATTTACAAAAAACTGCCTCCCATGTTAAACGCCTATGTTTACTCATAAAATAAACGCTTCAATACATTGCTGTCAAACATTCATACCGTAACTATGGCAATGATATACCCTATGTTTACTGATAAAATAAACTCCCGGTATAGTGTAACGCTAGGCGTACAAGGAAGTCATGTGTTGTCCACATCAGATATTTTATATATATAAACCATTCCTATTGCACAATTGACTCCGAAAGTGAATGCATCTTGAAAGAATTTGTTGTGAACGAACCGTTCTAGCGCCAAATTTAAATAGCTGTCATCAAAGCTGTTATCTGTAAAGTGTAAGAAGAACTTTTTAAGAATTAAAAATTGTTTCTTATAAAGCAAATTTTATAACAATATTTTGCATTATAATCAATTAATAAAATGAATAAGGCATATGAAAAATATTGGACATGGAAAATAAAAGAAGTAGGTATGCAAAATTTGAAAAGTAGATTATCATATAATAAAATATATTTGTCATATACGTATAAATAATATAAATAGTGTTAATGAACACGTGTTACAAATGTACATGCAAAAATAAAATAAACAAGATTAGTAACTGTAGTGAGATATCATAACAGCCAACGAAAATTAAGAAATATAATTACCATTTTATGAGTTTATTGGTAAAAGTTAGTCTATTTCGCACCCCGTATATACCCTATAAATTTGTAACATGTATTCATTAAAAGCCTTTGTACATATTTATAAAAATTCGATTACATACTTTGTTCATTGTAAAATATTTCGACTTCCTTATAAGGGGGTATTAAAAAGTTGTCAAAGCCCCACAAACTTTAAGGATAAATGATGCATGGGACATTAAAAAAAAGCAATCATATGAAATATCTGAAAAGTTTTAGTTCCTCCTATGGCCCTTTCTACTTGTATTTTTACCCTCGTAATATATCTTGTTTTCTGAATTTGGTCCACTCTAAACTATGGTATTAAAAATTAACGCCTGGTGGTAAAAGTTCGGCTATTAAAAAATCTTTCTCGGCCAGAATTAAATCACAGGCGAGAAAGTGTCTCACAACTTTACATTGATTAAAACCCACTGCTTTTCCAAATTTGGCTAATTCGTTTCTTAATACTTCAACATATTCCTCAGAAACTGCGCGATCAATGGATCTATGTGGTGTTGAAGGATGTAGATGTTCAACTGTTTGCACTGTAGTATCAGTTGTTTTCTTCTTTGACCAGGAACAAGCCGTATCCGTTACGGAAATGTATGTTGGATAGCTAACGCAGCCATGTGATGGCAACGAAGGACATGCACACGAATCACTTTCAATGGATTTTTCTTCTTTTAAACAAATCTGTAAAATTTAATATTATTACAAATACGATAAAATTTATGTTTCAAACATGAACTTACCCCAACATTATAATATTTCTCTTTGAAACTAGTACGCACTTTTCGTTTTATAATATTAAGGTCTGCGTCATAAACCATTTCATGGACATCACAGACCAAATGAACATGGTTTGATTCGACTGCATTTTCACCACGAACAATAAGTCTCTCCTCATCCACAAAAAAACTTATTATTGCAGTAAAACGAATCACTTGTTCTTGTTTCTTGTGCCACTGTAATTTGCAAAAGTTCAAAATCGTACCAGATGAGATAACAAGCGCGACTAAAACACTACGAACCGTATTGAAAGTAAGAACGGACAGAATAAGTGATCCAATCCTTTGAACAATAGCCCAGGTCTATAACTATAGAATCAGAGGAAACTCTTTTCGTCCTCGCTCAAGAATGACAGTGCCACAATAACATTATTTCTTGGAATTTATTAAAATTTACTTCAATATAAGGTTTCTTAAAAGAAATTACGCATATATTTTAATTAATTTTTTTACTTTAAATATATAAAACAGGAATATGTAACAAAATCACATCATTAAATTTTCTAGTTTTCAAATAAGACAAATGACAGCTATTTAAATTTAGCGCTATTTCGGTTCGTTCACAATAAACTCTTTCAAGATGCAGTCAAGAAACCGGAAGCCTACTTTCAGGTTTTGTAATTCCCGGTCGATTTTGACGTCACGCTTTCGGAGTCAATAAATATACAATAATTTAAATGTATTTGTACAATAGTTTTGAAAAAAATACATAATTTTCTAAGGTTGGTACAATAGTCTATTTATCGGCATCTGGCAACACTGCAGTGGCAGAAAGCGACAGTCGAGCACAGAGTTGAGCAAGTTTTGTTTGTGGTAGGCTGCTCAGCGGCGACTAGAATTTGTGTAGTGTCAATAAATAGTTATAGCTGTAGTTGCATTTTTCTCATTCACCCACACACACACACACTCATCAATCTAGACATTCATTATTCAACATTGTTAAATTGTTAAAATAAATAATTAACATGAAATATATCTCTGTTTTATTTTGTCAATAAATTTATTAAACTGTTGACAATTTATTATTAATAGAGTTACATAAATACTTTTCAAGTAGATATCTCATATATTTTAAAATAATTTTCCTTGAAGTGTTTAGTGTTTGAAATATTTTTAGTTAAATACCCAAATTTCAAATAAAACTTTCTTAACAATAGAAATACAGATTATTAATATATTTTCTAATATTATAATATTATTATTATCAATTTTAGTCTGTAGCCATTTTGTAAGTCGAGCAGCACTGAATATTACAAGTATACAAAACAAGCGTGGTCGTTGTACTCAACTGAGAAGTTAATTTCGACTATTAATGACTTAATAAATTTGGGAAAATTTTGTGTTGCTTTTCATTTTAAAACTGGAAGGATTCCCAGAACCGATACAATATACTCGCATTTATTTTAAAAATGAAAATAGAAGAATATATACTCTCACTCATTTTTAAATTGCAAGTTTGGAAAAAGTTTGCTTTTCATAGTAATTCGGGATTTATACGAAAAGGTACAAAGTAAAAATACCCCAAATGTTTCGGGCGGTTAGACCTTGTTAAAAAGATAATGGAAAATTAGAATATTAGAAACTGAAAAAATCAAAATCTTTCCCGCAATTAGATAATGACCTTGATACTGAGCAATGACCTCTATTCCGCGGATGACCTTGACATATTTTTACTTGTACGAAGTAAAGGAAGTATTGTAATCGTGAAAAATTTCGGTTTCCAGATTTCAACGGAAATATACATTTTGACCATCCCTGAATCCATTTTGACTAATTTCGTCGTAACGTCTGTACGTACGTACGTATCTCGCATAACTGAAAAACGGGAAGCCGTAGAAAGTTAAAATTTTGTATTTATGACTGTTATAACATCTAGTTGTGCACCTCCCTTTTTGGTCATTACCTAACTTTTGGAAGTGGTACTTTACTTAAAGCCTATAGTAGATTTTAATGCAACACTATATTAAAATATAATCCAAAACTTTTCAAATTTGGTATATAAGACTTTTATATCAATGGGAATAACATCATAGATTTTAGTTAAAATGGTCTACCCGGAAGTGGTACTTTACTTGAAGCCTATAATAGATTTTAATGAAAAACCCGGATAGTTTTGGAACCGGGTACCCGGTCCCCAATTTTTTCCGGTTCTTGACAGCTCGTATCTCGCATAACTGAAAAACGGGAAGCCGTAGAAAGTTAAAATTTTGTATTTAGGACTATTATAACATCTACTTGTGCACATCCCTTTTTGGCCATTACATAACTTTTGGAAGTGGTACTTTACTTGAAGCCTATAATAGATTTTAATGAAGAACTATATTTTAATATATAATCCAAAACTTTTCAAATTTGGTATATAATACTTTCATATCAATGGGAATAACATAATAGATTTTGTTTAAAATAGTCTAACCAGAAGTGATACTTTACTTGAAGCTGTTATCAGTTTTTCTTGGAAAAAATAGTGTTATTTTGATTTTAATAATAAATGCTTCAAATAAAAGTTTTAGATAATTGAATTCTGCGTCGAAAACATCAAGTATGATTAAATTAGCTCTGTATAAGCGAGATATGTAAATTTAAAAATGATGTACTTTTTGGTTTCTGTAATTAAGTTTGCTATGAATTAGCACAAAAAATACGTGCAATTTTATGATTGGGTCTGTTACAATACATATTTTAATTATTAACAAAATATGTATAGTGTAACAGGCGTACAAGGAAGTCATGTGGTGTCCACATCAGATATTTACATGTCACAAATACCAGGTCATTCCACTAATTATCAGGTCGTTAAAAAAGCAATTAGCACTAATTACACCTAATTACACCTATTTACTTCTTACATTAAATATTTTTTTACGAGCCAATACCAGTTGCACTGCTATTTGTTATTAAACATTTTATTTTGTTAAATTTGGAGGTTGCTATAAGCAGATTAGCTCAATTATTATTTATTTGGTTAATATTAGTCTTCGCTTCAAATTTACTATTTATGTTAACACAACTATTTATTATTATCATTTACATGTATTGATAACTTCATCATAAATTTAAATATAATTTATTTAAATTATTAAAATATCTTTCAGAACTCATATTATTAATTGGAAAAATACTACCTTTTTTTTAGTTTATGTTCTGTATTTATTAATTTAAACCCAACGTTTCGGCACCATAAACTGGTGCCTTCTTCAGGGGATACTTTAACATTAATTTTTTAATTAACAAAAATAACAAGTAACCAAGGTAACAAGAAATATTCATAAATGTTACCTTTTTACTTCCTTGTACGAAGTAAAGGAAGTATTGTAATCGCGAAAAATTTCGGTTTCCAGATTTCAACGGAAATATCCGTTTTGAGCATCCCTGAATCCATTTTGACTAATTTCGTCGTGACGTCTGTACGTACGTACGTATGTACGTATCTCGCATAACTGAAAAACGGGAAGCCGTAGAAAGTTAAAATTTTGTATTTAGAACTGTTATAACATCTAGTTGTGCACCTCCCTTTTTAGTCATTACATAACTTTCGGAAGTGGTACTTTACTTGAAGCCTATAATAGATTTTAATGAAAAACTATATTAAAATATAAACCAAAACTTTTCAAATTTGGTATATACGACTTTTATGTTAATGGGAATAACATAATAGATTTTAGTTAAAATGGTCTATCTGGAAGTGGTACTTTACTTGAAGCCTATAATAGATTTTAATGAAAAACTATCTTAAAATATAATCTAAAACTTTTCAAATTTGGTATATAAGACTTTTATATTAATGGGAATAACATAATAGATTTTAGTTAAAATGGTCTACCCGGAAGTGGTACTTTACTTGTAGCCTATAATAGATTTTAATGAAAAACTATCTTAAAATATAATCCAAAACTTTTCAAATTTGGTATATAAGACTTTTATATTAATGGGAATAACATAATAGATTTTAGATAAAATGGTCTACCCGGAAGTGGTACTTTACTTGAAGCCTATAATAGATTTTAATGAAAAACTATATTAAAATATAATCCAAAACTTTTCAAATTTGGTATATAAGACTTTTATGTCAATAGGAATAATTCAATAGATTTTAGTTAAAATGGTCTATCCGGAAGTGGTACTTTACTTGAAGCCTATAATAGATTTTAATGAAAAACTATATTAAAATATAATCCAAAACTTTTCAAATTTGGTATATTATACTTTTATATCAATGGGAATAACATAATAGATTTTGGTTAAAATAGTCTAACCGGAAGTGACACTTAACCTGAAGCTGTTATCAGTTTTTCTTGAAAAAATATCTGATGTGTACACCACATGACTTCCTTGTACGCCTGTTACACTATACATATTTTGTTAATAATTAAAATATGTATAATAACACACACAATCATAAAATTGCACGTATTTGACATAATTTGACATTGACATTATATTTTCTATTTTTTTGTTATTTCTTGTCCTAATTCATAGCAAACTTAATTACAGAAACCAAAAAGTACATAATGTAAAAATTTACATATCTCGCTTATACAAAGAACTAATTTAATCATACTTAAAGTTTTCGACGCAAAATTCAATTCTCTAAAACTTTTATTTAATTTAATTTAATTTCAAAATAACACCATTTTTTTCAAGAAAAACTGATAATAGCTTCAAGTAAAGTATCACTTCCGGTTAGACTATTTTAACCAAAGTCTATTATGTTATTTCCATTGATATAAAAGTATTATATGCCAAATTTGAAAAGTTTTGGATTATATTTTAATATTGTTTTTTATTAAAATCTATTATAGGTTTCAAGTAAAGTACCACTTCCGAGTATACCATTTTAACTAAAATCTATTATGTTATTTCCATTGATATAAAAGTATTATATACCAAATTTGAAAAGTTTTGGATTATATTTTAATATAGTTTTTCATTAAAATCTACAATAGGCTTCAAGTAAAGTACCACTTCCGGGTAGACCATTTTTACTAAAATCTATTATGTTATTCCCATTGATATAAAAGTCTTATATACCAAATTTGAAAAGTTTTGGATTATATTATAATATAGTTTTCCATTACAATCTATTATGGGCTTCAAGTAAAGTACCACTTCTGAAAGTTATGCAATGACCAAAAAGGGAGGTGCACAACTAGATGTTATAACAGTCCTAAATACAAAATTTTAACTTTCTACGGCTTCCCGTTTTTCAGTTATGCGAGATACGTACGTACATACGTACGTACGTACGTACAGACGACACGACGAAATTAGTCAAAATGGATTCAGAGATGGTCAAAATGGATATTTCCGTTGAAATCTGGAAACCGAATTTTTTCGCGATTACAATACTTCCTTTACTTCGTACAAGGAAGTAAAAATGGTGTTATTTTAATTTTAGTAATAAATGCTTCAAATAAAAGTTTTAGAGAATTGAATTCTGCGTCGAAAACATCAAGTATGATTAAATTAGCTCTTTGTATTCTGTAATTAAGTTTGCTATGGATTAAAACAAAAAATTACAAAAAAATAAAAAAATTAATGTTGTCAAATACGTGCAATTTTATGATTGGCTCTGTTATAATACATATTTTAATTATTAACAAAATATGTATAGTGTAACAGGCGTACAAGGAAGTCATGTGTTGTCCACATCAGATATTTTACTTCCTTGTACGAAGTAAAGGAAGTATTGTAATCGCGAAAAATTTCGGTTTCCAGATTTCAACGGAAATATCCATTTTGAGCATCCCTGAATCCATTTTGACTAATTTCGGCGTGACGTCTGTACGTACGTATGTACGTATGTACGTACGTATCTCGCATAACTGAAAAACGGGAAGCCGTAGAAAATTAAAATTTTGTATTTAGGACTGTTATAACATCTAGTTGTGCACCTCCCTTTTTGGTCATTACATAACTTTGGGAAGTGGTACTTTACTTGAAGCCTATAATAGATATTAATGAAAAATTATATTAAAATATAACCCAAAACTTTTCAAATTTGGTATATAAGACTCTTATATCAATGGGAATAATATATTAGATTTTAGTTAAAATGGTCTAACCGGAAGTGGTACTTTACTTGAAGCCTATAATAGATTTTAATGAAAAACTATATTAAAATATAATCCAAAACTTTTCAAATTTGGTATATAAGACTCTTATATCAATGTGAATAATATTTTAGATTTTAGTTAAAATGGTCTAACCGGAAGTGGTACTTTACTTGAAGCCTATAATAGATTTTAATGAAAAACTATTTTAAAATATAAACCAAAACTTCTCAAATTTGGTATTAATAGAAATAACATAATAGATTTTGGTTAAAATAGTCTAACCGGAAGTGATACTTTACTTGAAGCTGTTATCAGTTTTTCTTTAAAAAAAATGGTATTATTTTGAACTTAACAATAAATGCTTTTAGAAAATTGAATTCTCCGTCGAAAATATCAAGTATGATTAAATTAGCTCTTTGTATAAGCGAGATATGTAAATTTTACAAATATGTACTTTTTGGTTTCTGTAATTAAGTTTGCTATGAATTAAGACAAAAAATAACAAAAAAATTAAGAATTTAATGTCAATGTCAAATTATGTCCAATACGTGCAATTTAATGATTGGGTCTGTAATAATACATATTTTAATTATTAATAAAATATGTATACGCTAGGCGTACAAGGAAGTCATGTGTTGTAGTGTTGTCCACATCAGATATTTATGTATACAATTTTCTAGACAATGTATGCATGCCCGGCAATAACATGGACGGCGAACATGCATCTTCTCAGGAAAAAATCTCCTTTTGCCAGAGGAAAAACCGTCCCAAAAACTGGCAGCGAAGTGATCTGTATAACTCAGAGACGCTTTATCGGTAGCGAAATACCGCAGCCGTACTCTTTATAAACAGATGTTAGAAAAAGTTTATAAAAATTGTATACATATTACAAATTACAACATATTTAATATTGGAAGCCATGCGCGACTAAGTTCAAATCCGTCACAATGATTGAGATTGATATTTCTTGTTTTATAAATCTCAATGGCTTCTCTAATTAATCTGTTGTTAAGTCGAGAAGGTCTTGCAATAATTTTCGTATCTTCAAACTTTATTTGGTGGAATAAATTAGTAATAAATTTAAGCAATGAGTTGCTTTCGGATTCTGCTCTCTCTGTTTCGTCCAAAGGTCTGGATTTTGCGATTACTCCCCAACGTATTCCTATTGAAGATATTGTAACTGCCGTCGAATCAGCTGCTCAGATGTTACCAGAAGAAGAAGCTGAAGAAGTTCGTGTAGAAACGGCAAAGATTTTGAAAAAGTCACGTCCTTTAAAAACTAATCTGCCGAAGAGTGAACTTAGAGCTCTTAAAGATTTACGTAACAACGAAAATTTGATAATATTACCTGCAGATAAAGGGAAAGCAACAGTAGTCATGAATAAAGATGATTATATTCAAAAAGCCAACTTTGTATTAGAAGATCCTGCCTACACAAAAGTGTCGAAAAATCCCTTAAGCACTGTTAAATATCAAACTACTAAATTATTGAAACAATCAAGCTTAGATAAAGATATTATCAAGAATCTTATTCCACAAGACCCTTATGTTCCTCGATTTTATGGTTTACCAAAAGTACATAAGAAAGATGTACCACTCCGCCCGATTGTGAATTGTATTAATTCTTGTACATATAATTTATCTAAATATTTAGATAATCTACTTAGACCTTATATAGGAAAATCTGCATCCTATGTCAAGAATTCAAAACATTTTATTGAAATTATCAAGGACCGACATATCTCGTCTGAAGATCTTCTTGTGAGTTTTGATGTCTCTTCATTATTCACGAAGATTCCTATAAAAGACACCCTAAAGTTGCTGGAAAGACATTTTTCTGAAGACATTGTGAAACTTATTCGACATTGTTTAACTTCATCCTTCTTCATTTTCAACAAAGAATATTATAAGCAAGTAGATGGTGTTGCTATGGGTAATCCTCTGTCTCCTTCCATAGCTAATTATTACATGGAGTTCTTTGAAGAACTAGCTTTGGAATCTTCTACGTTGAAACCTTCTCTATGGTTACGATATGTTGATGACGTCTTTGCTATTTGGCCACATGGGCGTCAAAACTTATCGATTTTCTTAAATGAAAAATGGATATTCTGTGTCTTCTATTGAAAAATGTCTTAAAGCAAATAGAACAACAAACAATGAAGAAGAAAGGAACGTATTATATGCATCGCTTCCTTATGTTAAAAACGTAACGGACAAGATTGGTAGAATTCTTCGTAAGAAGAACATGAAGATTTCGTTTTTACCATATGTTAAACTTCGACGTATGTTGAAACAAGTGACAGACGTCATCCCTCTTCAATCAATATTTCTTGTTACCTTGGTTACTTGTTATTTTTGTTAATTAAAAAATTAATGTCAATGTATCCCCTGAAGAAGGCACCAATTTATGGTGCCGAAACGTTGGGTTTAAATTAATAAATACAGAACATAAACTAAAAAAAAAGGTAGTATTTTTCCAATTAATAATTTATTTTTTAATATGTATATGTAACTATATTTTATGTAAATACTGTTGAATTTAAATCTTTGTACCACTTTGATATTTCCACTATAGGAAACTTAGTTCCTGTTTTACGATACAAAATACCATGGAGGAAGGAATAATATGGAGAGAGCATAAACTTGTATTATTGGCGAGGGGAATGTGACATGGTAGGAACGGACGCAAGTATTCAATATTTCATGTTAGAGTGAGGATTCAATTTATTTATTTATTTATTTATTTATCATATGATAAATAAATTGACCAAATATGAGTATTTCATTCGAAGCATTCCATAGCATCTAAAAGGCATGAGGTGCGGGAGGCCACGTGACTTTGACAAGTGCTTGTGGGGCCCAACATGGTTGCCAAGATACGGCTTGTGTATGTTGCCTGTGTTGCCAAATAAATTTGAGTGTAAAATTAATAAATAAAATTGTAAAGCTAGTTATTATTAATGAATATCATGTTGTTTTACTTTTTAACACATAAACTTAATTTTTAAAATATACAAGACGTTCAACTTTCATCTGATTTGTTTTCTTCAAATTTAGTGCACCAAGAAATCTTTGTATCGTAGATGGCAGCACAAGTCGCATTTTTATTTATTAATTTTACACTCAAATTTATTTGGCAACTCAGGCAACGTACACAAGCCGTATTCTTGGCAACCATGTTGGGCCCCACAAGCACTTGTCAAAGTCACGTGGACTCCCGCACCTCATAGTGCCCAAATGTCATGGCGTCTAAATTGTACTGTGCCCAATCATTACAGCGTCTAAACGATGCCCCACCACCAATTGTCACAGCGTCTAAATTTGACCTGGCTCATTCCGGCCACTACAAGTGATGTTGGTAATATAGCAAACTGTAAATATATCAACATTTGTTTTGAATTATGCAACAGATGGCGAGTTTGTTGTGTAGTTAATAAAGTCACTAGATATATAAAGTACCGCAATTGGACGCCATATTGTGTCTAGCTTAGGCGCCAAATTTAAAATGAATTATCTTGAAACGAGTGCGTTATTACAAAAAAAAAAATAATCGGCAGTGAAATAAATCTATGAAGGAAAGTAATTAATATTGATTTTATGTTCATAATTTTTATAATATGCGTACATATAAGTACAAAATATAACTGATCAAAATTATAAAGAAAATAAAAAATAAATACAATTAAGGTTAATTTTCTTCAGATCGTTTGACATGATGACAGGATTGACGCTAAAGTCCCCAGATATAGTGACTTTTATAGGCACAGCCAACTACAACTAGATCCTGATGTGACCCTGATTGGCTTGATTCCGCCATATTGTGTCTAAAAAACGTTTTTCTCTCTCTAACACATTGGTACAATGAATTGCGGTACTTTATATATCTAGTGACTTTAGTAGTTAATACAGTGCCCCAGTGCCTATAACTTGGAACTACGGTAGTTAACCAAATAAATACTGTACAATATTTTACGAACACATTACGGGTATGAAAACTGTGCACTGAAAGACAAATGTATTTGAATATATAAAAATAATGGAAAGTATTACCTATCTACCTGTTTCATAAAATTTTTCATTATGAAACTACTTGTAACAGTTGTATTTAAATATATGAAAAGAAAATTTAAAAAATCTGATGTGGCCAGCACATGACCTCCCGCCAATTCCATGTTTAAAATAGCACTGAACTTTAAGTAAAGTATCACTTTCGGTTGATCGTTTGTAAATAAAATCTAATTTGTTGTCCAATAAATAGAAATTTGTGTAACACGAAATTTTAGATTGTTTTATTGTTTTTCCTCAAAATTCTGTTATACTGTGTACTCATAATAATAAATAAATAGTTAAATTAAGTACTACATCAGATTTATCATATATGGTTAAAACCAGGGCATCGAACCCGAATCTGAACCGAACCAAAACCGGAACCAAACCGTAACATTTTAGGGAACCCAAACCGAGAACCGAACCTCAGATATATTTTTAACTGAACCTGAGTCGAAACCGAACCAAGTATTAAAATTCAGGTTCGGGGTTCAACTCCGGTTCAGGTTAATTTTTAGTTCGAAAAGTAAATACAGTACATACGACGTCTTAGGCGTCTGTGTTGCTGTCTGGGCTGACTTTTCGTGAAAATTGTGTTCGTTTCTTGTTGCGTTTTGCGTAAATTCCGGCTCTCATTTTACATTATTTCGAACCTGAACCGCGGAAAAAACCGCAAATTTTATTAATGCTTGAACCAGAACCGCAGCCGAACCCATCTTTCAAAAAACAAATTAACCTGAACCTAAACCGAACCCAGTTTTTGGCGGGTTCGATGCTCTGGTTAAAACGTAATATGTTGTTTCAAATTATATGAGTTTTAAATACCAAATTTGAGAAGTTTTGGATCATATTTTAATAGACTTTAAGGAAAAATCGACACATACACATTCTTATAAAAATCAGCATCAAATTCCATGTACTTTAAAACGCAATCTTTGTAAATTCTTCGCCGTACATGATCCATTTCATAAATGCGTAGTTGTAAATTGATATTAATTTGTAGTGCTGCAAAAATAGCAAATTTAAATCAGATCATTCTGTATATCTAGTATTTATGTATGATGGAAAATATATTATTTTTACAACCCTTAATTCCATTAGAATTATATATTTTACTATTATATTCCCCTTAACATGGTTTCATTATTAATTTTAATTTAATTGCTTCCTGATAGTGGCATTTGTTTAAATATGTCAAAATTGTTATTAAAATTATGTTTTTGTTTGACGCGTAGGCAAGGTGATATATGAAAATAAATATTTATATTATATATTCATATTTAAAGTTATTTACTAAATGTTATTATCGTAGAATTGAAGATTGTACCATTATATTCAATTTTAATTAGTAAAAGTTGCTAAAAATTATATTCAATGAATTTTTTACAAGAAAAACTGTTAAAAGCTTGTATAAATGATACTTCCGGATATCCGATATACACTAAAAATTAATAAGCTCTTCCCACATTAGTATAGAATGGGTATACAAAATCTCTAAATTTTCTGATTGATAGTATTTGAGCAATCTTGTCCACACGATCCACACACACAGACACACACACACATACATACCTACAGACATCATTGTAAAAATGTTAAAATCGGATTCTGGGGACATCAAAACGTGCTTATTCACTTAAATCTCTATATGCGATTTTTAGCAGGATCCCTATACCTCCCTTACCCAGGGTAGCGGGAGGTAAAAATTGCATTTTCTGTTTTCAACTTAAGTGTTTTCATATGTTACTTTGCAGAGAAATTAAAAAATCTGTTGTGGCCAGCGCAAGATCTTTCGTTAATTCGATGTATTTTATACAAATCCCATAGCAAAAGTTCTTTGAAAAAGATTCTATATACCCAGTAAAATTATAACACAAACGAATACTATTTTTTACAAATTCTATACCAAAAGTTCCTTTGAAAAGATTCTATAAATTCAATAAAATTATGACATGAACATATACTATGTAAATTGCACTTGACACTTACTTCTTCAGTTTTTCCTTATTTTATTAAGGGTCGCTGTTTCTTCCTCTTCTCTTCCATTCATTTCTGTCCTAACTCATTTTCGTCACACAGTTCTACCTCTATCAAATCTTCTGCGATACAGTCCTTCCATCTTTTCTTTGGCCTTCCTCTGCATGTCACTTGCGAGGAACACCATGACATACAGGGTGTATCAAGATAAATGAACAGTGAATTTTATTCGTGTATATGACAAGTTACACAAAAAAGTGATCCAGATATTTTGTAAGGCATAGAGGAGGACATATTTTGACATAATCACTATTATTTTAAATCCAGTGGTACTCAACTTATGGATCAATAAAATACAGTAGTGTCCGGTTATAATGTACTCAAAAATGCAACAAAAATGGTTCATTATATCCGAAGTTCACTATAATAGGTAAAATAAAAACTGCATTTATTTAATTTCAGTTAAAAAAAAAACATAAAATGTATTTTGTGAATAAAGTAAAAATACATAATAAAAAGTTCTGTATAAAAACATTACACATGTATGTAATTAAATGAAGACATGTCTACTAGAAAAGTGAATATCACTTATATAGCGTTCGAGGTTGCAAAAGCTATTCCATATATGCCCTGGAACAGTACGTGATTCTAAGATGTTGCGAATGTCATTTTTTGTACCATTTCATTGACAAAAGGTACATAAATATTAAAAATTTCCCTGACCATACGAAGATAAAATAGCTTCTCTTTTTCCATATCATGGATACAGTAGACTTTATTAAATTCATTTCCTGGCAAATATCGCGTTGTTTAACACCACTTTGTATTTTTTGTATAATATCATGAAGCAATCCGTGTAAATAAAGCAAGTTGGTGGGGAAATAATAGATCATAAATCGGGGAATCCCCGAAAAGTTCATTATAAAAGAAAAATTGCGTCTCATTTTAAATAATATTTAGTTCACTATAACCAGTAAAAATATACATTACATATATAGAAAAAAATTTCGTTACTTGAAATACAGTACACTATAAACGAAAGTTCATTACTAGCGGGTTCACTATAACCGGACTTTACTGTATTATATTTAATAAAATATTAAGAAAACACTCGCCATGTTTCACAAGATTTCAGCGTCTGAATCAACCTTTCGGCCATCATCAGGCACCGGCCATGCTCAGCTAGTTTCGCTCTTGTTAGAGCTCATCGGTATGGTATGACTGGCGTCTCTTTGCAGAGACAATTCCCAACTGAGCATGGCGAAAGATATAACATCTCATAAAAGATAGTTGACTTAAGAGGGAAATGAACCGACATGTTGTCCAATTTTTGCCAAAATCTAATCAGCTCTTCGCAGGAATGTCAGATTGAGAAAACTGCAGTTAAATATTTTTAATGTCTTATAGTATTTGAGAAACCGTGGTTCCAACATCCACACACACATACACACACACGGACATCATCGTAAAAATGTTATAATCGGATTATAATTATAGTGACCTTAAAACCTCTCTTAGCGAGAGGTAAAAATTAACATTGTCTTATTCAATTACTTATGCATTTTTCAAATCTCAGAAAATCATTATACTGTATTCGACAATCTTGACTTGTATAGTGCGACCAAGCAATATGTGTCCTTGGCCTCGACTTGGGAGGCGTGGTCTGCGGTGGCGCTATCATTAACAGTACATTCGGAAACAGAAGTTTTCTATACAAATTTTAGCGGTTCATGTATGAAATGAATTTAGTTAGTACACAAATGAAATACATAAATATTTCTATAAAAGTCATATATTATGTACATATTATACATTCTCCATAATTCTTTTATTATTATTATTAGTACGCCTGTCGCCGCCGCCACTAGACCTACTTTTATTCTGTATGTACTTACGCGTTCGCGGCAAAATTCTCAAATGTTATTGGTTGGGCACGTATCGCTTGGCCGCATAATACAAATCTCTACCACTGTGAAGTTGGCGCGCATTAAGATATTTCTATCTGGTTTGTTCACCACTTCTTTATTGCACTACTGTTTAGTGATTTATGATTTTATAATTATATTCGAATTACAAACAAATGAAAATGTTCATATATTTGTTAAGTTACAATTTAAAAATAATCAAATGAATATTTTGTATATGCCAAATAAATGTATCTCTTCACAAATGGTACGTATTTTTCATATAAATTTACCCCATATTTTCTTCGTTAATAATAACAGTCTAATATTTAACTGAAGGTATATAAAAGAGAAGATAAAATGAAAAGTATGGGAAGAATAAAATTACCTTTAGAATAAAATAAATATATTAGTTATTTGATAATTAAGTAATTATAGCTTTTGAACAGGTTTAACATGTACCTACACCATAAGCAGTAATACAGACAAATGATTGATGATTGAAATCTATATTTACAATATTTTTCTACATCTTTAAATTAAAATTTACTGGAACACCAAAAGCATAAATTCAAAAATTTTAGCACTCAAATATTCGAGATTTTATCCTCTAAATCAGGGAACTCCAACATACAGCTCTCGCCCGCTATTTTTTCATTAGATCTTGGTATTTGCAATTAATGCAATCTTTTTATCATAGCTAGGAATGGTTTTATGACTTTTTATTGTTAATTCAAGGTGTTACACCCGAAAATGTCAGATAGAACTCATTAAAACAAACAACTTATCTTAGTTCCAATTTTTGATTTGGTGTTCCGCTTCGTAGTTACTGAAGTTTTTTTTTTTGTTTTTCGAAAAATCGTTATAACTTTCTTGTTTTAAGGACTATTGATTTTTTTTTCAAAATTACCTTACGGCTCTCTAAACCATTTATTATATCGTCTATGGAGTTAAAGATATTATTATAAATATATAAAATAATAAGTTGTAAATTAATCTCGCATCCCAGTGGAAAAATTAAAATGTTTGTAATTGACAGATTAATATGAGTGTCAAAAAGCCAGAGACATTACTGAAGACTTTTTCTGGGAAGTACATTTAATATATCTTATTTTATCTTATCTTAATCCTGCACCTTTCTACCCTCACGGGTGTAAGGCGTTCCCCCGGCTTGCGGGGGAGGGGGCTGAGTTCTGGTTCGTTGGTCTTCTCCATATTTCTTTCCACTCTGCTCTATCTTGTGTTGCTGTCTTCGTTTCTTCCCAAGTTAAACCTCTTCTTTGCGCTGCCTCCTTTACTTCTTCCAGCCACGTTCTTCTTGGTCGTCCTCGTGGTTTCTTTCTTCCAATTTTTGCTTCAAACACTTTTTTAACTATTCTCTCCTCTCCCATCCTTTCTACATGCCCATACCATCTCATCTGTCCTTCTGCTATCTTATCTTCTATTGCTTTTACTTTTAAGTTTTGTCTGTGGGTTGTGTTTTCAATTCTGTCCAGTCTTGTTTTCCCCTCTATTTATCTCAAGAACCTCATTTCGATAGCCGTAATTTTTTCTTTTTGTCTTTGCGTTAATGTCCATGTTTCAGCTTATAGGTGTCACTACTTTCTTAAATATTTGTACTCTGGTCTCTTTCGGTATTTCTTTCTTTCCTAAGAAGCTGTGTTTGATGCTATTGAATATTTTGCCTCCTGTTGTTCTTCTTTCTTTTATTTCTTCATCAAATCTTCCATCTTCTGAGATCATTGACCCCAGGTATTTAAATTTTTGGACTTGCTGTAGATTTTCATTTTTTAGTTGTATCGTGTGGTGTTGTTCATTTCTTCCTAGTATCATGGTTTTCGTTTTTTCTTTATTGATCTTCATGTTTAATTTTTGTAGCGCTTTGTCATATATTTCTATATTCCTTGTTAAGGTTTTTTCGTCTTCTGCTATGATGACCATGTCATCTGCATAGCATAGTTCTGCTATTTCCACTCTTCTCAATTTCCAATGTCCTATGTAGTATTTCTTTACTTCTTTCTTTGTCTCTTTTATTCCTTCGTCGAGAATTAGCGTAAACAGAAGCGGGCTCAAAATGCATCCTTGTCTTACTCCGGCTGTAGTTTCAAATGTATTGGAGCTCTCTTGTTTCACTCTTACATAGCTCTTAGTCTTTGAATATAGGCTCTGAATTCCTGTTATTAACGTATTTGATATTCCCCTTTTTCTTAGCGTTTTCCATATGTCTTCTCTATTGATTCTATCAAACGCTTTCTCTAGATCAATGAAGCAAACATGTACGTTTCTCCCTTCTTTTATTGCCTTTTCCCCTATTTGTCTTAGTATGAATATCGCATCATTTACTCCTCTATTTGGTCTAAAACCAAATTGAGTTTCCTCTAACGATTCTTCCAGCTCTATTCTTAGTCTACTCTCCAGGATCCTTGCATATATTTTGGCCACTGTGCTTATTAGGGTAATTCCTCTATAGTTCCGGCACTCTCTGCTATCTCCTTTTTTAAATATTGGTGTTATGATACCTATTTGCCATTCTGTTGGTGTTATTCCTTTTAGCGCTTCATTCATTATGTCTTTAAGTTCTTGTAGTGCTGATTCGGGTAGTGCTTTCAGCATGTCTGCTGTTATTTTGTCATGTCCGGGAGCTTTTCCTCTTTTGGTTTTTCTTATTGCTTCTATTATTTCTTTCAAGCTTATTTCTTCTTCTTGTGTTGTTTCTGTTTCCTTTGTTCGTGTGCGATGACTTTCTTGTTGTTCTTCATCTTTAGTATCCTTTCCCTCTAGTAGTTCTATGAAATACTGTCTCCATCTGTCCATTATTCTGTCTTCTTCTGCTATCGTCTTTCCTTCCTTATCTTTAACGTTCGTAATTGTTGCTGTCTTCTTTTGTCTTATATTTTTAGTGTTCCAAAAAATAATTTCTGGTTTTCATTGTATGCGTTTTTCATTTTTTCACCAAATTCTCTCCATGCTTTTTCTTTTTCTTCCTTTATTACTCTTTTTACTTTTTTCCTTTGTTCTTTATATTTTTCATAGTCAATAGGTTCTTTCGTTTGTAGATATTTATTCCACTTGTTCTTTTTTTCTTTCACTGCAACTTTTACCCTTTCCGACCACCATCCAGTTTTGTTTGTGTTTCTGTTCACTATTCTAGTCGTGCCGCAGCTTTTTTCTGCTGCCTCTAGTATTGTCTTTTTGAAGTTCTCCCATTTCTTTTCTATGTTTCCTTCTTTTTCTTTTGCTTTTTTCTTAAACTCTTCGTTGACGTTCTTTTGAAATTTTTCTTCTATCTCTTGTCTTCTAAGTTCATGGCATTTTATTTTCTTATTTACTATCTTTCTTTTGGTTTCGTTCTTTGTGATTACTTCTTGCTTTAGTATCATTGTTACAAGGAAATGGTCGCTTCCAATCTCTGGTCCTCTTTTTACTTTTATGTCTTTTACTCTATTCCAGCTGTCTATGTTAATTAGGAAATAATCTATAATCGATTTTTCATTTCTGCTTATAACTTGTCTAGTTATTTTATGTATTTCTTTGTGCTTGAAGTGTGTATTTCCGATTTTAAACTCATTCTCTAGGCAAAACTCTACTATTCTTTCCCCGTTTGTATTCATCACATTCTCTCCATTCCTTTCTAAGCACCACTCTATTCCATCATTCTTATTTCCTACCCTCCCGTTAAGGTCTCCCATTATTATTACTCTCTTTTCACTTCTGTCTACTATGTCTTGTAGTTCTTTAAAGAAGTTATCTTTTTCTTCGTTTTCGTCTCCTTCCTTAACATTTATTGATAGTAGTCTTTCGTTCAATAGGTTTTCTTTAGAAACATATTTCATCTTATCCTCTTTAATTAAAATTGCCACCCCTGCCTTGGCATTTTCTTTTTCCGATACTCCTACCCAGTACATCCAATATCCATTTTGTGTCTTTGTGATTCCTTTGCCTTTCCTCTTTGTTTCTGTTATACCCACGTAATCCATATTCATTTTTGCCAGTTCTTCTGTTAATTCATATTCTTTCCCTGTTAAACTTTTTACATTCCATGTTCCAAATTTTATTATTTTCCTTGGTTTATTTACTCTATTTTTTATTTTGCCCTTCCCGTACTTAATTATATATGTTTTGTTGTTCCTTATCGTATCCTTTTCCGTTGCTTGCGACGTCTTTCCTTTTTGTTGCAATTTTCCTCGTTTTTCCGTTAGTTTTTTGACGCAGTACCTCCTTCTTCTTTGACCTCTATCAGCTTCTTTTCTGTTTTGTCCCATTTCCATTCCTTTCCATTTATTGTTATTTTCTGATAGCCTATCTTCAATATGTCACCTGCCTTTTTATTCTTCTCCGCTAACATTTTTATTTCCTTTTGTATTTCGCGCTCGTTTCTTGTTAGTTCGTTGTTTATGAAAATTTTGTCCTTTAAAGTTCGTAGGTTTTTTTTATTCGCCATTACTTTTTGTTTATCTTGATAATTTTCCATTTGTACCTTACATGTCTTCTCTCCTATCTTTAGTGCTTCCTTCACTTGTACATTAACTCCAATTTTCTTGTGTATGAAGTCTTCTACGGTGTTTTTTAGGTCATTTCTGTTGACTGAGTTTGTTCTTAGCCCTACAATCACGAAATTATTTTTGATTTTTTCTTTCTCTAATCTCTCGATTCTCTCTTTCATGTCGTTCAATTATTTTTTGATCTCTATATTTTCTTCCTTCAGCTGTTCATTTATCTGTTTCATTCGTAGTAGTTCTTCTTGATATTCTTTCTGATCCTGTTTTATCTCTTTTGTATCATTCTTTATTTGTAATATAATTTTCATTAAATCTCTTAGTTCTATTTTATCACTTTCTTCTTTGTTACTTTTGTCCGGTGTTCTCATAGTCTTTTTACTTCTTTTTGTTATATCTTGGCCATTTGTACTCTCTCTCTCTTCCTTTTACTGTCATCCGACGTGTAATCTTCTGTATCCGATGACATATTTGCACAACTTTCCTGAGTACGGGCCTGACTAAATTTTTATCTTGTTATGCACGCTCTAGCTGCTCCGCCACTACTCTACGCTTGCTTACCTCTGTATTGTATGTCCTTGGCTACTGTCTCGCCACTGTATATATTTTTTACTCAAAATTAGAGCTTCTAGGCACTTCTCACTCCACTTTATTTATTCACAACACTATCTTATTTCACCAGAGTTTATTTGTTTCCTATGGCCGCGAATTAATGCGTGATATCTTTCGTTTATCGAATTTGACTATCGCCGCACGATCGACACAACCGTATTCACTACCTGCCACAACTCAACTAAATATATAAAATAATAAGTTGTAAATTAATCTCGCATCCCAGTGGAAAAATTAAAATGTTTGTAATTGACAGATTAATATGAGTGTCAAAAAGCCAGAGACATTACTGAAGACTTTTTCTGGGAAGTACATTTAATATATCTTATTTTATTATTAATTAAATATTTAAAATTATATATACATATATTACATATACCCTTCAGAAATACCGCCAATCTCATCAATGATTTGAAAGAATCTCAAACATTAGAAGAATAAGAGTGAATAGAATGAATTAAAAATTATAAAAATATATGAAGAAGATATGTGTTTTTGTGTGTACCTATCAGTAATGTCAAATATGTACAATACTTATATAGCCTAATGCGAGAGGTCTTGTGATCAGTGGCGGCTGGTGATATCTTTGTATGGTAGGGCACAAAAATATAAAAAAGTAAATAGAGTATATTAAATTATTTAATCTTTAACATACAGAAGCCATCTTCGTAATTAAGTGGGTACTACACGATTACAATTCAACAATAACAGATTACCTCGGAAAATGTCGGACATACTCGGAAATCTTCGTTTAAATTGGGCTCAGCCCGGAACAGGCTTAATGCAGTCATATGCAGCTTCGCTGCTATTGGTTAAAATTCGAGTAAAAGTAGTGAGAGACCGGGGCAGAAACATCTGTGCTATAGCTTCTAGCAGCATATCGGTACGTGCACACGTCAGTATATAGGCTATCTAGCTATCTGCCGTGTAGTAAGAATTGCATAATAATGAAAGTAAATAAATAATAATGTACTTTTAAAATGTATATGTACTCGCTTATTTATTTTTTTCTTGTCTTTTTATTTGGCAGGGCTTTGCCCTTGTGCCCTATAGCACGAGCCGCCACTGCTTGTGATGGTCACAACAGATTTTTTCCTCTGGGAATCACTTAAAGGAAAAGTACATGCAAACAACTCGCAAATTGCTCATGGGCAAAAAATGTGTAATACCTTATATGAAAAGAATTTTATATTGAATTCAAATTTTAAACCTCGTTATCGTATCTTTAACAAGATCAGAGTGGTGGATGGAAAAATAAAAAAATGCAGGAAAACGTTGACAAGTTTTATGAAAAATCATCGATAATTTCGATCTTTCGATGTCACGACGAATGTAAACCGTTGTAAATAGTGAAACCTATTAGACTAAGTATTAAAAGCGTAAAGTTGTTTGTTTTTTGAATAATTTAAATATCTTTCATAATTGTTTTGAGCAAATGGTTCTCGTGCTCCGATTTACGGAAAATTTTGATATGCTATTTAGTGCATTTTTTTTTTTGACAGAATTCCGTTAAAAGCTTTTCTTGTAATCACTTTGAGGTAAAATCATAAATATCCTAGTCTATAAAACATCTTTAGAATGAGAGAAAAGCAATAAACAATAATAAATATAAGTATATGTATAGTAGTTAAATAATAATTAATTAATAAGAATAAGTAATTTGCAAAAAAATGTAATAAAATATGATCTAAATGAAGCATTAAAGAAATTTTCAAAAATTTGCTCTGTTTAAAACGCTGTAGCTCGCTATGTATTGGATATAGAAAAAATATTTTAGATGAAAGTTGTAGGGAATTTTATTCTTAGCAAATTAAAAAATAACTATTTTTACCCTAATGCAAATAGGTGAAGAAATATTTTAAAAATTCCGCTTTTTGCGTCTTTTTTTCCAAGTTGGCGGTGCTTTCCTAAGGCCCCCAAGGTCGAAAACTTGCATTTTTTATTAGGACCTCTAAATGTATAATATATGTAAAAATAAAAAATACCCGACCTTCTGTGGAATAAACTCTTATTTTTCTACCTAATGACTAGACTAAGGGCCGTGATATCCACCTCCTATTAAAGTTCTTGATAGCTATCTGAAGAATAAATATGTTAGTAGCTAAATAAATTTATTATGTATATCAAGCACAATTTATTTGCCAGATAACTATTAGATAGTTACTAGAATAATAAAGAAAATATTTTAAAGTTGGTAGCACGAAAACTAGTTACTTTCATTTTCACAACCTGAGTTGACGTATGTTTACTCATATTTGGTTATATTTGTTTATTTCAAGATTTATTTTAAGTGCGGATTACGAATTATTTAATTGTAGTCTCAATATGGATTCGAAAAGAGTACCATCAGCTAATTTTTCGCAAAATGAAATCAGATTATTAGTTGTAATGAACATGCAAATCTAATAGAGAATAAAAAAACTGAATAATTGTTCTAATCAAGTTTAATCTTTATTGTAATCAAATTCAGTTATTGTTGTAATCAAGTGTTACCAAGTTTAGTTATTTTTGTAATCAAGTATCTAAAATCAATTGTTACCAAGTATAGTAATTGTTGTAATCTAGTACCTATAATCACTGTTATACTCAAGTTTATTCATTGTTGTAATCAAGATTTATCATTGCTGTAATTTAGAATTTGGAATTTTTAGCTCATAAATAAACGCGGCCTTGAATAAAATAAAAACACCTACCACCTGACACTTTTATGTTCGATTTCGGTGCGTATTAAATTTAGAATAAATAACAGTTTCACGAGACAACCGAAATCTGTTAATAAATTCTGCGTCATCCCACTTTTCAAAATTGTCCATTCTAACTCATACTATGTAAGTCGCAATTTTATAATCTTATCTTCTGCCTCCTGTGCTTCTATGAGATTATCTAATTCTTGTAAATCCATTTTACACACTTTTCTTTTCTTTTCAAAATAGTTACCAGCACCTCAAAGTTCCTATTAGTTTATTCTGCTAATAACTAAATTTAGTAGCAAGATAAATTTTATTTGTAGTTGGAAATACACAAAAAATATTTAATAGTAGAATAAATTTATTAGGAACTTTAATAGGAGGTGGATATCACGGCCCTAAAACAGGTAGATAATAAGGGCTAACTCAGTTGTGTTATTTACATTATTTTTATATAGTGAAATATATTTGTCTTGCTAGTGCACATTTTTCATTATATCCGTAATGTGTTTCTAAAATAGTGTACAGTATTTATTTGGTTAACTACTGAGGCACTGTATTAACTGCACAACAAACTCGCCATCTGTCGCATATTTCAAAACAAATGTTGATAAATTTACAGTTTGCTGCATTACCAACGTCACTAGTAGTGGTTGAAATAAGCCAGGTCGAATTTAGACGCTGTGACAATTGGTGGTGGGGCGTCATTTAGACGCTGTAAAGATTGGGCGCTGTGAAATTTAGACGCTATGAAATTTGGGCGCTATGACATTTAGTCGCTGTGGCACGTACTCCCATTTTACATTCCCCTTGCCCATAATACAAGTTTATGCTCTCTCCTGGAAGGAGTATTTCTAATCGCCATTGAAGTCGCTTCCCCCACTCCAACTTGAATCCCGACCTTGTAGCATTGGCAAAGTCGTTGCTGTCACTTGCATATACCTATTAAGGTGAAATGGTGCCCCCGTTTATTTTGTTTCTGCGCCGAGGCGAACGCTAGTGAACATTGAATTGAATAATTATGACTAAGTCGATAAAGTAGAAATATGTGTATATTTTGCAGTCTCCGTCTATTTGATAATAGTCATACTTTGTTCCAAGTCACAAACCTAAAGAATTTATCCAACGCCAAATAATAATTCAAATTTCTTAACAAACGTAAATATATTTTATTTGTATGAAATATGAATTATATATTGCAAGAATAATGAAATGAAGAGAATGGATAATAAATAACAAATTTTACAAAAATCTTAACTTTTATTACATATTATTCCCTGATTACATAATATTTTATATTTACCGTAATATATTCAAAAATAAAATATGCTACACAGAATCAAAATCCGAATATTCAAACACAGAAACGCGCATTGCCCGAAAGCGTATCAGCAGATCCATCGCAAACCAACGTAAACATAACCTAACGTTTGCTCCTCCTGACCCCGCCTTCGCCCCGCCCACATACTCGGTTTATAAATCATTCGGGCAAAGCACTTTCTGGCGATGCACGATTCGGGATTTGAATGATTCTGTGCATGCATATTCTGGTATTAAATATTCTGGTTTTGAATATTCGGGTGTTGAAGGCTTTCCCTTTTTACTTCCTTGTACGAAGTAAAAGAAGTATTATAATCGCGAAAAATTTCGGTTTCCAGATTTCAACGGAAATATCCATTTTGACTAATTTCGTCGTGACGCCTGTACGTACGTATCTCGCATAACTTGAAAAACGGGAAGCCGTAGAAAGTTAAATTGCTGTATTTAGGACTGTTATAACATCTAGTTGTACATTTCCCTTTTTGGTCATTACATAACTTTCGGAAGTGGTACTTTACTTGAAGCCTATAATAGCTTTTAATGAAAAACTATATTAAAATATAAGCCAAAACTTTTCAAATTTGTTATATAAGACTTTTATATCAATGGAAATAACATAATAGATTTTAGACAAAATAGTCGAACCAGAAGTGATACTTTACATTTTAAGGAAAAACTATATTAAAATATAATCCAAAACTTTTCAAATTTAGTGTATAATACTTTTATATCAATGGGAATAACATAATAGATTTTAGTTAAAATGGTCTGCCTGAATGTGGTACTTTACTTGAAGCCTATAATAGATTTTAATGAAAAACTATATTAAAATATAATCCAAAACTTTTCAAATTTGGAATATAATACTTTTATATCAATGGGAATAACATAATAGATTTTGGTTAAAATAGTCCAACCGGAAGTGACACTTTACTTGAAGCTGTTATCAGTTTTTCTTGAAAATAAAAAATGGTGTTATTGTGATTTTAATAATAAATGCTTCAAATAAAAGTTTTAGAGAATTGAATTCTGCGTCGAAAACATTAAGTATGATTAAATTAGCTCTTTGTATAAGCGAGATATGTAAATTTAAAAATTATGTACTTTCGGTTTCTGTAATTAAGTTTGCTATGAATTAGGACAAAAAATAAATAATTTAATGTCAATGTCAAAGTAACAGGCGTACAAGGAAGTCATGTGGTGTGCACATCAGATATTTTTTATTACTTCCTTGCTTCTTTGTACGAAGTAAAGGAAGTATGTATATTGTAATCGCGAAGAATTTCGGTTTCCAGATTTCAACGGAAATATCGATTTTGACCATCTCTGAATCCATTTTGACTAATTTTGTCGTGACGTCTGTACGTACGTACGTATCTCGCATAACTAAAAAACGGAAAGCCGTAGAAAGTTAAGATTTTGTGTTTAGGACTGTTATATCATCTAGTTGTGCACCTCCCTTTTGGTCATTACATAACTTTCAGAAGTGGTACTTTACTTGAAGCCTGTAATAGATTTTAATGACAAACTATATTAAAATATAATTCAAAACTTTTCAAATTTAGTATATAAGGCTTTTATATCAATGGGAATAACATAACATATTTTAGTTAAAATTTTCTACCCGGAAGTGGTACTTTACTTGAAGCCTACAATAGATTTTAATGAAAAACTATATTAAAATATAATCCAAAACTTTTCAAATTTGATATAAAATACTTTTATATCATGCCACGTGCTAAAACGACCAAACGTCGAATAATGTCGCAGGACCGGATTAAGGTATTTTCGGGCCTGAGGCGCTAACAATTTTCGGGCCCCTAGAATAACATATAAGACACCAAAAATATAATTTATTTCAAAAATCAAACAGAAAAACAATTACAACAGAAATAAACTCATAAAGTAAATAAAATATAACTCTAAAAAAATAAAAACTCGACAAAATGGTGCCGTATCCGGGCCCCTAACAGGCCCGGGCCCTGAGGCGCGCGCCTCATGCGCCTCGTGGTTAATCCGGCACTGTAATGTCGGCAGGATAACGTAGCCTCAGACGGGCGAGGATATGGCTGCTAGCTTTTATACAGTGGGAGGGAGTGGGTCGTTTAGGAGTCGTAGGAATGGTAATAACTAAAATAAAAGTAAGGGCGCCACTGGGTTGTATTTTATCAATAAAAGGTTGTCCCTTCTTAATGTGGCACACAACCAAGAAAGTGCCACAACTGGAGGTCAAATGGAACAGCACAATGGTGCAGACGATTAAATAAAGCTCCGTAAAGTTTAAGTGCGAGTTATATTAAATATTTGAGCATATGTTATATTATATTCACAGCAAATAAATTTACAATAACAATAATCATTTATTCATTAAATGGACCGACTAGCATCCGGCCGATTAACATATAAATATCGTTGGCCAAAATTACGGATGAGGATCGTAAATTCCCAAAATAATAGTTTAAATAACCCAAGCGAGATTACATATATAACTAAGAAAAGTGCATACATCAACAGCAGGTAATAGGGGATGTGTGGCGTGTGAACGGGTGAGGACGTCAAATAAAACAGGCAATAATATCCCGTAAAATAAAATAAAGGCGCAAATAAGAGCAGTCCGAAGTTGGTGGACCAAAAAGAGTAGCAATGCGAGCGCAAAATACCTAAAACGATGATTATATCCAGTCCTAGCCCCTTCCCGAACCGTTACAAACCCTAACTAGGCTTCACACCATAGTTTATCTTGAAACTATACCGAATAACTACAAAACTCGCGTGAGTTAGCACATTTATGTATACAAACGAATAAACGACCCCCTAACAGTATACAAGATATGGAGGATCAAATTTAAATCAACGTAACTAAGTACTAAATGTTTGAATAATGTTTAAAATATCTGCTCAAAATTATATCTATGATTACACCAGTGAAAATATTGATAATGTGAAACAGAGTTGTTGTTAATAATAATAATAATAATAATAATAAAATGAATAATATTAAATGGAGCTTATCTGGCCACTCCGTGAGAGTGATGACGTGGTATGACGTATCTCGTGACGTGGTGTGACGTCTCGCGTGACGTAGTATACGTGGAAAAATGGCGATGGCCTCCGACTTCCAGAACATGCGGTCACCAAGCTCAAGAAGTTCCACAATCCAAATTCGAATAGAATAATATCCAAGGGCGAGGAAGAGACAATAGCAACAATAACGACAACAAGTACCTCCAGAATAACAAGCCTGAGTTAGTGGGCGGCTGAATGTACTTTCAATAACCATGTGCTTATTTATCCGGAAAAATCCGCGGGAATTAATTTCCCAATTGCTGTAGTTTCAGTTATAATCCCAATTATTGGCGAGTCAGGATTTATCCCAAAATCACAATATTCACAAGAAATAATGATAAATATGACTCAATACTGAACACAGTTACACACAGCTAAGAAGCAATCGAATCACCATGTGAATTTTATCTGTTCTCGAATCTACGATTCAACTTTTTCGTATATGCTCAAACTTGCAAAATAATGATCAAGAAATGGCAAATCTATTCACCCTTAATATCCTATGACCAGCAATGCAGTAGGGGACTATCTATTGCTTAAGACTAGGGCGATGAGTAAGCCAGCAATGCAGTAGGGGACTATCTATTGCTTAAGACTAGGGCGATGAGTAAGATGTGAAATAAATATCAAGATATAAAATGGATCGTGACAACTCCCCCCTCACTCTCATGAGGAAAAATTTCTCTATTTTTCCTCACTGGTGGTGAATTCCGAAAAAAGATAATACAAACAACGAACGTGAACCAAATACATACTAATTACAATTGTCTTCATCAATATCTGGGCCGAGACGTAAATCTTTAACATGCCAAATACCTCTTTCTTTACCGTTATGGTCGCCCAACTCGTAAGTCGTGCTAGATATTTTTCGTCGAATAGTAAAGGGTCCTACATACTTCGGTGCCAATTTACTCGCGAAATTATCTCTTGCCTTCGACAGTACAAAATTGCGTCTCCACACCTTCTGACCTGCGGTATACGTCACGGATCTCCTTCGCAAATTATAATGACTCTTATTAACTCCATAAGCTTTATCTAGCCGGTTTCGTATATCGGCATCGGCATATAACTTAGCAAAACCGACCGCACGTGGCTGCAGAATTTTGCTGCGATCGTAATCGACAATCCCTTCAGGAATGATTGTTCCCATAGGATATTCATCGCCAGAGAGGATTTGTTCGTGACCAAAATTAACGAAAAATGGGGTATAGCCAGTGACGTCATGAACTAGCGTGCGCGTGGCACAAGTAACTTGTGGAAGATAGTTTTAATCACGCGATTAACGCGTTCCGTGGGATTGTTCTGAGGATGGTAGAGGGCATTAAACATTATTTGAACTTTATATTTTTCACAAAGGTCCCTAAATTCGTGACTTTTAAATTGCACCCCGTTATCACAGATAATATATTGCGGAACGCCAAAGAGTAGAAAAACGTCTTCAATATGTCGGCGAAGAGCACGAGCGGTAGCTGAACGTAAAGGAAACGTCAAAACAAATTTATTAAAATAATCGCAGACGACTAATATAAAACGATAACCTCTAACGGTACGGGGAATAGGTCCAATAATGTCGGTACTAAGTAATTGAAAAGGGCGATAAACACGTGGACGTGTTCCCATTAAACCTGGGGGAGCTAACTGCAGAACTTTATGTTCAGTACAGGTGACACAATTGCGAACATAATTAGCAACATCAGCCTTCATTTTCGGCCAATAACAACATTGCATAAGTTTACGGTAAGTCTTGGTGACACCAGGGTGTCCACTTGTCTCAATATCATGAGCTAATTTCAACATTCCTTTTCTCTCTGATTTCGGAATTACTTTTTTCCAGGATTCGTGTCCATCACTTAATTCACGAATTTTGGCATTAACATACTTATAAAGTTTGTTGTTCTCAACACGCCAAGACGCCAAGTACTGTATTTACGTGGGTAAGCCATAACCTTTTCTATCATAGTGGAATACCAGTTGTCAGCAATGGCATTACTTGTTGCATTTTCAGGTGTCTCAACGGCATCAAAAATAGGAACTGACCGCGATAAGCAATCGGGTACAACATGATCCTTACCCTTGCGGTGCACGATATCGAAGTCATGTTGTTGTAATTTCACTGCCCAACGACAAAGTTTTCCAGCAGGGTCTTTATAGTTCATCAACCATATTAAAGAATGGTGGTCTGTGACCACAGTAAAATGAAATCCTTCGAGGTATGACCTAAGTTTCTCAAGGGCCCACACTACGGCTAAGCATTCTCTTTCGGTTGTAGAATAATTGCGTTCAGCTCTGCTGAGCGATTGACTCAGATAACAAATCACGCGCTCGCCATCATCAAATGTTTGTGTCAGGACAGCACCGAGTCCAAATGCCCTCGCGTCGGTTTGAACCGTGAACTGTCGACTAAAATCAGGACACGTAAGAATGGGGGCGGTGACTAAGCATTCTTTAATGCGCTCGAATGATTGTTGACATTCAAGTGTCCATTTAAAGGGGACGTTTTTACGCAAAGTGTTGGATAAGAGTGGTTGTGTTGGAAAAATCTGGTACGAATCGACGATACCAAGAAGCCATGCCAAGGAAGCTACGAACATCGGAAACGCGAGTGGGTATTGGGATATTCAAGATTGCATTTACCTTTTCGGGGTCCACGCGTAAACCTTGTCTGTCTATAACATAACCTTGATAGCGTAATTCAGATCTGCAAAACTGACATATCTCTTTACTTAATGTCAAACCAGCGGCAGTTAACCGATCAAAAATCTTACTCAATATATCTAAGTATTGTTCAAAACTACTAGAAACGACTACAATATCATCTAAGTAGACGAAGACGTATGGTTCAAGATCGTAGCAAGCACGGTATCTATTAAGCGTTGCCAAGTGTCTGGAGCATTAGTTAATCCGAACGGCATTCTCTTAAAGTGAAATAATCCGCGACCAGGTATTGTGAACGCGGTATATTCACGACTCGTCTCCTTCATAAGGATTTGCCAATAGGCGGATTTAATATCTAAGGAGCTAAGATACTTAGCGCGTCTCAAACGTTCTAGGATTCTGGATACGTTGGGAATAGGATACGCGTCCTTTTTTGTAACTCGATTAAGACGTCGAAAGTCTACACAAAATCGGAAGTTACCGTCCTTCTTCTTCACCATGAGTATCGGTGAGGACCATGGGCTACGAGATGGTTCAATTATATCATTATTGAGCATTTCATCCAGTTCCTTGTCGATATGTTTCTGGATGGCAGGTGATACCGGGTAGTATTTCTGCTTAATAGGTTCCGAAGTGGTAGTAATATTATGCGCTACCAGATTGGTACAACCAAGAGAGGTACCCATACGTTGCCAAGTTTTTTGTAGAAGTTGCTGAAGCTGTTGTTGCTGCAAATTATTTAGATTGGAACAAGGATGCGTAAGTGGTGCTACGGCATTAACAGAGGCATCAGAAAATTTCCATTCGTCACGCTTTAAGTCCGGCACAATGTCCATAAGACACCAGAAATCCATACCTAGGATTAAGCCATTGGGCACTGTGGGTACAACGAGGAATTTAACTAATCTACTCTTATTCATTATTAGAATTGGTAGCATGATAGAGCCAAGACTAGGGCATATATTACCGTTTGCAACTTTACATTCTGGAGCGTCCGATTTATCAATGTATAAATTTAGATGGCGAAGCTGTTCCCAAGCATGTTGACCAATTATGGAACGTGAAGCACCCGAGTCAAGTAAGCCCAGAAATTTTTGATTAAAGATAGAAATCTCTAGATATGGTCTTTGGTCTTCTTCTAGGTGAGATAGGACGTAATTCACGACTGCAAGATTGCGCTGCAAGTGTAATGATTTTCGGTCGAAGTTGAAATTGTAGAGGGCACGACACGACCTTTTAGTGCCTCTTGTCGGCGTTTCCCGAACATGATGGACAATCACGTACTGTAACGTTTGGTTTGCCACAGTGATAACAATGACGACGACGGGGTTCTCGGCAATTAAATGAATGATGACCTATTCCATTGCAGTTCCAACATGTTATGTTTCTACCTGGAGACGCATTCACTGCGTCAACATTTTCAGACGAATCTGCATTAGCTGCAGATATTTTCTGACTGCGCAAGATCCGGCTCAATACAATGACTGGCTAATGGTGGTGCTTTAAATCGCTGCGTGCGTAGTCGAATATCTTCTAGTTGACAACCTACACTATCAAGTTCGGTTACAGTGGCATACTGATTTAGTCCTAACCCTTGTTGCAAATAAGGTGACAGGTTGCGTCAAATCTGTTTCACGCGTTCTGATTCTGTAGGCGGAGTGCTAAGACGATTGAACAATCCTTCTAGGCAAGCGATAAATACTGCAACTTTTTCATCATCTCCTTGCGTTCGACTTCGTATTTCCTCTCATAAATTTAAATCGTAATCATGAGGCAAGAATGTTTTTCGCAATGAATTAACTAATTCGTCCCACGAATGTAAAAGTCCTCTCTTCGCGCGAAACCACGTTAAGGCGTCTCCTCTAAATAAATCTATTCCAGATGCAAAAAGTTCATCATCTGTTACACCTCGTGCAGTGCTAAGTTCATGAATGCGTTCCAGAAAATTTGACAATCCTGGACCTCCGTCATAAGTGACATTCCATTTATATATTGGCGTTGAAATACTCTTAGCAGATGATCGTGAAGGAGTAGCTAGACTAAGTGATAACCTTTCCAAAGCTCGTGCAAATTTTGTCTCACTTGTTTCGTCAGATAATTCAGTTGGTTTATCTATTGTCATCTGAACCTTTTTCGTATCACTTGGTTTAGGAGATGAACCTACCAAGTTTGACTCTAATAGTTCAACATCGTCAGGAAGTTCCCCTTCAAGTAAGGATGTGTCATGCTCAGCCAAAAGAAGAGCAGAAGCTTTTGCGGAAAATTTGGAGCGCAATTTAGAAAAATATTCCTCACAAAGTTTCGTGAGCGCTCTAGTTTCTTTGTATCATATTCCTTGTCCGTTATTCTACCTAACCTCTGATGTACGTGTTTTAAACGAGAGCCAATTCGAGACAATTCGTGATGATATTTTTCCGAATTTCAAAATTATTAATCGCTATACTTAATTGTCCTAATTTACTTTCACATACTTCAATTTCGGATTTAGGGTCTAAACATAAGTTTGGAAATGTCGTGGAGTCACCGGGTTTCTCAAATCTGAATTGTTCGCGTAATTTAGCTCGCTTGTCCGCAACATTACCTCCTTCCACAATGCCCCTTAATAAAAGTTCATATGATAACTCATCCGATAATAACCTATTCACATCAATACGAACTGATTGATACCTATAATAAATATCTAACCCCTAAAATTCCTAAGTCGCGTTAATAATATTCTCAAAAAATAATTACCAAAAAAAACATATATTCTAATAATAGTTAAATCTATAATGTTTGGCGTCACATCTAATATGTTGCGCCCCACGTTGGGCGCCAAATCTGCCACATGCTAAAACGACCAAACGTCGAATAATGTCGGCAGGATAACGTAGCCTTAGACGGGCGAGGATACGGCTGCTAGCTTTTATACAGTGGGAGGGAGTGGGTCGTTTAGGAGTCGTAGGAATGGTAATAACTAAAATAAAAGTAAGGGCGCCACTGGGTTGTATTTTATCAATAAAAGGTTGTCCCTTCTTAATGTAGCACACAACCAAGAAAGTGCCACAACTGGAGGTCAAATGGAACAGCACAATGGTGCAGGCGATTAAATAAAGCTCCGTAAAGTTTAAGAGCCTTGACTTGCCTTCAAAGACCATGTACGGTTTTGCAAGTGTAAAGGGGGAAGATGTTCAGTAGGAGGGACCCTCGGAGGGACCCTTGCAGTAAGCCACGCCCAAATCCAAGCCAGACACCCGTAGCAGGTAGTCACAGGCCACGCGCCACAGTGCAGTTTGCATTTTACGTGCAACAATTGAGGCAATAGTTGTTATACGTATCTTGTTCCTGTATGTGTATATGTACAATTGCGGCCAAAAAAATGGAAACACCTATTTTTTATTTTTGTAATTCTGTTTTTGCCAAGATATTCAAACATAGGCGTCGTAAATTTTCTGTAATTATTTACATAAATGCCAATGTCACAGTCAATGAAAATAATTTGAAAGCACTAAAATGCCTCGACAATTTTATGAAAACGAAAAGACGAGAGCTATTTCAACTGTGATAGAAAAAAATTGTGCCCCCATAAAATATTAATTCTTTGTTTTTGTTTTTTTGGTTTATAATTTTGTGTTTTCCATTATATTTTATTTTTGATATAAGTAATACACGTTTCTCTTTTCCTGTTTTGATTAAATTATTTAGGTAATTAGTAAAATAAAAATTAAGTAAATAAAAACCAGGGATTTGTTAACTACTGGATGGAGCAAGTGTATATCGATATAAGTATTTCTTGTGTACCCGGCTAGATTAAGAGAGAACACAGGAAGTGTGAGTGAGAAAGATATAGATAATTCCACTTTAGACAAGTGAATTTGATAATCATATCTGTCATATTCACATCTGTCAAATTCACGTCAAAAATTAATTGTGTTTAAGTATATTTGATCATGAAACGTGAAATAAATACGAATATAACCAATGCAACGCTAAATTAGAACACATGTAAGAATATAAGTCAATAGGAGAAGGTATTTTTTTAGAAGAAATTATAATTTTAATCATAACTTACAAATGAAACGACACAGCACCGTTTTTCACATATTTTGATACACAATTTTCAACACAACACTTTCGAACCATTGTCATATATTAAATAATTATATTTCAATGATGATATCAAGAATAACCTAAAATCTGTCAAACCTGTCAAACAAAAGATTTGACAAGTAACGGAAACAAAGACAACAAATCGGAATTATGTATGACTATCTCTGTCGATCTGGCCGGGTACATGGTAAAGATTCATTCGCTCCATCCAGTAGTTAACAAATCCCTGATAAAAACAGTTTTATGTTTTTTTTAATGAAACGCCACTGCTTGTGTGACATTATTTGTTGTCATTTTGACATGGAAGTCAAATTACAATGTTAAAAATTCATAAAAACAGCTAACTAGATAAACGTAGGTGTTTCCATTTTTTTGGCCGCAATTGTACCTATTTTGTTGAACTTTTAAAATAATTTAGTAGTGAAAAATTTTAAAATATAAATACCAAAATAACAATGATTTTCTATTTATTAAACTGAAGACAAATTAACAATATTATAGTTATGTAGGAAATTATTAAAAAGAAAACTAAGCAAATGGAAAATTTTAAATTTATTTATCTGACTAAAAACTTTCATATTTTAATATACACTCTTAATCGAATATTACGAAAATACGCAAAAAAAGAAAGAAGAAAGAAAATAAAAGTCTTTCTTGAAAATTTTGTTAGAATGATCACAGAATTTTGTCATCTTATAAAAAAATATGAATGTAAGCCCAACACACAAACATTTAAGTTTATGATTCTTCCTGGAGCAGTCAAGAGTTGACATTGCTGTACAATCCAAATGTCAACCATTTAAGTTTTCACTTCGGACAATCTGAGGCACACACAATTTTTATATTTATTCGGACTTTATATCTAGATATTTCATGTACATTAAATTTATTTTTTATGTATTTTATGCATTTGTAAGTGCATTTCATCACTTTTCATTTCATACATAGTCAATGTTGATGTAAACTGTGTAGTTTCCGCGTAAATTAGGTGTACCGAGTTGTGAATAACATTTTTCGCACTTTTTTGATTTTTTGACCTATTTTCGGCGCGCTTTAGCGACTGAACGGTTGGTCGTAGAAAAAAACTTTTTATATCACAAATGTAGGAAATTTTGTTTGCTTTAATTTTGTATAGAATGATCTTTTCGGAAAAAAGCATAGTTTCCGAGTTATATGCAAAAAAAACTGCCAAAATTGACACGTTTTTTGCCAAAAAAAAATATGTTTCCGGGAAAAATCGGAATTGGCAAACCTGAGACTCGTGTTCAGCTACCCAAAAAACATAAAGGTACCAAATATCACGAATACTGAGAAACTTTCCCCTATTTTTCCTAAATGCCCCGAATATTTTATTTGAAGCTCATAGCAGTTTTTAATGAAAACCTATAGTAAAACATAAACCAAAATTTTTGTATTTTCGTATTTAAGACATCAGATTTCGGCTAAAATTGATTAACTGAAAGTGTTATTTCACTTGCTCTGAACAGAATTTCGTGAAAAATATATAACGATATAATCTAAAACTTTTCAAATTTGAATTTAAGATTTTTTGTATTAATGAGAATGACATATTTTATTCTATTGATAAACCGGAAGTGGTACTTTACTGGAAGCTCTAAATAAATTTCCTGAAAAAATATATTAAAATATGTTCTAAGGATTCTCAAATTTGGTATTTAAAACTCGTATATTATTTGAAACAACATATTAGAATTAAATTGTAAATGATAAACAGGTAGTACTTAATTTGAGGCTCTTAGATTTACATTACAATTTTAAACATAGAATTGACGAGAGGTCATGTGCTGGTCACATCAATACACATACACAACAAACACAAAATTTCAAATTGTTCTCGAGCATGAGCTTCGTTCCGTTCCTAGGGTTGCCGTCCCCTCACGATAACAATCTTGGTGGGGCGGAGTTGCTTGCAGGTAGAAGCTTGACTTGCAGCTAGTGACATCTCGCGAGTAATTTTCGAAGTAAATATTACATTTCTAATATTACTGTTTATAACAAAACGCGTAGGAAATATGTATATATATATTTATATTTATCTTTTACTTAGTGTATTATCTAAGGAGATAAGTTGATTATTTTTTAAAATTACTTACTTATGAAGTTTAAAATTGAGTAAAGAAAATTGCATATTTTCGCTTACTTATTTATTAATTATTTAATTAAGTTAAGGGAATTTGTACAATATGGCAACATACCACCATAACCCTATTGCTATTCTTAGTGTTAAAAAAGTTTCAGATGTATATTCCAGATATTTTAGGTGCAACAGTTATAATTGTTAGGTAGAGTTTTTGACGGGCCGCGGTAGCAAGTCAAGCCCCTTAAGTGCGAGTTATATTAAATATTTGAGCATATGTTATATTATATTCACAGCAAATAAATTTACAATAACAATAATCATTTATTCATTAAATGGACCGACTAGCATCCGGCCGATTAACATATAAATATTGTTGACCAAAATTACGGATGAGGATCGTAAATTCCCAAAATAATAGTTTAAATAACCCAAGCGAGATTACATATATAACTAAGAAAAGTGCATACATCAACAGCAGGTAATAGGGGATGTGTGGCGTGTGAACGGGTGAGAACGTCAAATAAAACAGGCAATAATATCCCGTAAAATAAAATAAAGGCGCAAATAAGAGCAGTCCGAGGTTGGTCGACCAAACAGGGTAGCAATGCGAGCGCAAAATACCTAAAACGATGATTATATCCAGTCCTAGCCCCTTCCCGAACCGTTACAAACCCTAACTAGGCTTCACACCTTAGTTTATCTTGAAACTATACCGAATAACTACAAAACTCGCGTGAGTTAGCACATTTATGTATACAAACGAATAAACGACCCCCTAACAGTATACAAGATATGGAGGATCAAATTTAAATCAACGTAACTAAGTACTAAATGTTTGAATAATGTTTAAAATATCTGCTCAAAATTATATCTATGATTACACCAGTGAAAATATTGATAATGTGAAACAGAGTTGTTATTAATAATAATAATAATAATAATAAAATGAATAATATTAAATGGAGCTTATTTGGCCACTCCGTGAGAGTGATGACGTGGTATGACGTATCTCGTGACGTGGTGTGACGTCTCGCGTGACGTAGTGTACGTGGAAAAATGGCGATGGCCTCCGACTTCCAGAACATGCGGTCACCAAGCTCAAGAAGTTCCACAATCCAAATTCGAATAGAATAATATCCAAGGGCGAGGAAGAGACAATAGCAACAATAACGACAACAAGTACCTCCAGAATAACAAGCCTGAGTTAGTGGGCGGCTGAATGTACTTTCAATAACCATGTGCTTATTTATCCGGAAAAATCCGCGGGAATTAATTTCCCAATGGGGGATTACGGCTCAATCGAATTAAAGGAAAATAGTACAAAAATACGAATGTATATGCTGAATAACGAATATTAATAAAAAAAATGAACTGGTATAATTGAGATATTTCGGAAATAAGGGGTTTTTTGTTATAGCGCTTCGACACTAATATGAAAATATTTTGATTGGCGACCGAGAAACCGCCTATATATGCATTACAAATAGCGTGTTAGGAGGTGGGGATTACTACCAATGGATGTTAAGAAATTCAAATTCGAAAGGAGGGGCTAACACTCCTGTACTACAGTTTCCAAACAGTTTTTATTTTAACATAAATTTCTTGCATTAAACTTAATAATTTAAATACACCTGTAATTATAAAGTATGTAGACTTATACAGTGTTATAATATTCATTTATTTTATGTAAATATAACTTAAAATAGCATATATTTCAAGAACATTTAGGTCCATGATGAAAACAGTTTGATATAAAAACACATAAATGTGACGTCACGTCAATCTTTTCAAAATTCGGGAGACTATAACTCGCTTATTAATAGGAATTTTTTTACCGGATTTTCATCAATAGTCTTAGTTTTCCTAATATTTTCAGATGAAATTATAAAAAAAAAATGGTGTAATCCCCCATTGCTATAGTTTCAGTTATAATCCCAATTATTGGCGAGTCAGGATTTATCCCAAAATCACAATATTCACAAGAAATAATGATAAATATGACTCAATACTGAACACAGTTACACACAGTTAAGAAGCAATCGAATCACCATGTGAATTTTATCTGTTCTCGAATCTACGATTAAACTTTTTCGTATATGCTCAAACTTGCAAAATAATTATCAAGAAATGGCAAATCTATTCACCCTTAATATCCTATGACCAGCAATGCAGTAGGGGACTATCTATTGCTTAAGACTAGGGCGATGAGTAAGATGTGAAATAAATATCAAGATATAAAATGGATCGTGACAATCAATGGGAATAACATAATAGATATTGGCATTGATTATATATACTACGTACTCAGATTGACAGTTCTTATGGCGCTCATGGAAACTGCGAACATAATTCAAAAAGGTACGCTAGATGTCACTAACATATTCTAGTATTTATTTATAAATTTTATATTATCGTCGTTCCGAAGGACGGGAGTAGCCTATTTCAAGGGGAGTTAGTCATACCTCACTTATAGCGACTAGCGAGTGGCGGAATAAATCCGAGAATCAGATAATTTTTCTAGCTCGCTTCTCGCTTCGCTTATTTTTTATTTACTCGACTTTTGGTTATGAAGGCGAAACACACATAACCTTATATGAAATTTTCCGAAAAATTTAATTGTGGTAGTTTCGATTGTCAAAGTCAACAGTTAAAAACTAAAACATAAAAATATTAATATTCATATGAATTTACGATTTACCTCGTTTTATTTTTTAAGTTTATAAACATAATAATTCTTTCGCATTTCGAATTCTACAAGTTTTCTGATTGTAACAATGTTTAATTGTATATTTTTTTTTATACAGGAGCCCTAACAATTATATGTTCGGACACTCGGTAATTTAATATAAATAGCTGTTTATATTAATAAAGTCATTATTCAATATCAATTGTTATTACATATATCTAAAGATAAATTTGTAATAAAGGTATTTTAGGAAGGAAATTATAAATTTAGTAACACAATTAACTTGTAATCTAATTTAAACTTTTGGACACTAACGGTCATTCATTCATTATTTGCATACTATAATTAGATTACAATTAGAAATAATCTTGAATGTAAAAATCGTAGGGAGCATCGTATTACTCTACAGAGAAAATATCTTTTCCTGACCTGCTATTAGTGGCATCTTCACCGCAAGTCCCATAAAATTTTACAACAGGCAATCGGCTTATTTTGCAATGATATCATATTATCGTTATACTTCTAAATCAGTGATGATCCTGCTTATGTGTTTAAATAATCTTAAAACTTTAACAAAATAACTCTCAAAATTTACCTTTCACAGTTAATTGTGTTTTTAATTGTAATAATATTACATCTCTCGATACTGCTTCAGCTTTGCTTCTTACTATACCCCCATTCTTCAAATCCAAGCTATAAAGTAAAATGGAACACAAAATATACCTATTTATATAAAATAATCCAAATATGTAATTTATTTATTTTATATATTATCATATATTACAACCATTAGGTACACTAAACTTTATTTAATTTTATTTAAAAATTTCCTATAAGAATGAGTTCAATGTAAATGAACGCTATGAGGGTTTGGATCTTTGACTAACAAGGAGAATAACATAAAGTAAATTTGCACAACAATGATATTTAAGATAAGATTTTTATTGTCATACATTATAAGATAAACAAAGTTAAGGTAAATGAAAACACAAAAAATTAAAAAATCTAACATTTTATTATTTACAGTGGGGTGGTAAGTGGTAAGACAATTATTAGTTTGGAGTTATCTATTGCAATAACACATAATATAATTAACTATAATATCCATAATTTAGCAACTACCGTATTTGCGAAGTATTATACAAGAATTTGTTTTATATTCAATTTATTAGAGGAATGCTTAAATTTTGCTCAGTATTATAGTTTTCTTCCTTGTACGAAGTAAAGGAAGTATTGTAATCGCGAAAAATTTCGGTTTCCAGATTTCAACGAAAATATCCATTTTGACATCCCTAAATCCATTTTGACTAATTTCGTCGTGAAGTCTGTACGTACTAGTGGTGGGAACCGGTTCCGGTTCCAAAATTACCCGGGTACACGGTTATTTGAAAGTGTAACTATCCGGTTCTCGGTTCCATTTCCAAGACTACCCGGTTCTCTGTTCTGGAACCGAAACTCATCGGTTCTCGCTTCTGGAACCGAAACTCATCGGTTCTTGTTTCTAGAATCGAATCTCATCGGTTCTCTGTTCTGAAACCGAATCTCATCGGTTCTCGGTTCTGGAATCGAATTTCATCGGTTCTCGGTCCTGGAACCGAAACTAATCGGTTCTCGGTTATGGAGCCCGAACAGATTGAGTCATGAATATAGGTCGGAATATATTATGTAAAGTGCATTCTTGCATATTTTTAAGAAAATTGAATAATGCATGTGCTGTGACGATGGTCACTAGATTTGAATTTATTCTTCATGTTTAACGTTGTAGCCTTGTGGTTAGCATGTCAGTTTTTTGATAAAGTTTGATTATTTAAATCAAAGTTCAAATCCCACAAGTAAAAATATTGTTTTTTCATTTTTTATTGGTTTGTATTGTTTTGATTTACGCATACAATATAATTGTGTGGTTATATTGTATGTCGTTTGTTGTAAAATGTATTGTTGTATTTTGGTTATAGCTGCTAATGTTTATAAAATTGTTGTTCATCTGTCAGCTATTGTGTGGTCGAGTGGCTAGTGCGCTTGACCAGCACGCTAAATATCGTCGGTTCGATTCTACATGAAACTGTATTTTTTTATATTTTTATTCAAACTTAGCGAGAATTTGCAGGATGACTAAAAACGTGTTTGAACCTTTTTTGATATTTTTAACGGTTTTTCGGGGTATAAATAGGAGCTCGAGCGTTAGCCACAAGAGAGAGTGTGTGCTCTCTCAAGGGAGCGTTAGCTCTCCAACGAGCCTAAGATGGTGTGTGCCGTCTTCTGCGAACCTGGTGAGGGCCAGGTGAGCGGGTTGTGGATGACCTTGGCTGCCTCTGACTCAGTGCTGTTGGTGTGTGCCGGCAGCTCGTGAGAGAGTGCAGCAGGTGGACCGTACCGGTGTAGCCGGTTGTTTTGTGCAGTGGTGTTGGCCGCTGTACGCCGTAATCGCGATTGTCAATGAGTGTTGGTGTGTGCCAACATTGTTAGATTGAAATCGCGATGGTTAATGAGTGTTGTCAAAGTGACAACACTGTAACCGTAGCGTGTTCCCGTAACTTTGGTGTGTGCCATTGTTACTCGTTCATAGCGTGTTCCCGCAACCTTGGTGTGTGCCATTGTTGCCCGTTCATTGTTGATCGTGCGTAGTAGAGAGAATATCCTGCAAGTATCGCTGATTCATTGTTACTTTGCTTTGTTATATTTATTACTTTCTCATTTTAATTTATTTTAATAAAATATTAAAAATGATTACAATTGATTTCATTGTCAAAAGCCGAACTCTGTCTCCACTAAGCTACCCGAGCACTTTTTTGGCGTTCCAGCCATCCTTTTCAGCGACGCTATGAGAGCGTCCTTTACAGGATCGACCATCTCTCCTTATGCTGTGTTTCCGAATTATTGGCGCCCGAGCAAACCCTTTGACAGCATGGAGAACGAGCAGGGACGTCATTACAAAATGGCGACCGAATAGGGACAACAGCGTCCTTATTATTTTTTCGCCGTTACAGTGCAAAATAAAACACGTGCGCATATAATATGAAAATTTTTGACAATTATGAATTATAAATTATTACTTTAAAGAAAAACTTTTATTAAAATATTTATGTTCTGCTATGTGTAATTTGTATTTTGTATTTATATACATTATCAGGTATTTACACTTTTACCACGGAATTTTCCCATTTCCCTACCCGACTCTGGTGTGAATTTGCAGTAAAGAAAATGATACATATAAACAAAACATATAATTGTCTATTAAACAAAAATGATAGATTTAAAATTTTTACATAAACAAACAAAATATTAAATGGCTATATCGATTGGATTTAATCAAACTGAAGTCAAGAAATTAAGAAATATTCCTTCATATTACAAAAGTGAGAGATCAAAATTAGATTAAAGCAGAATGTATAAGTAGCTCATTGAAATTCTAGGAAATATTTATTGCTTTGTTCCTTCATTTTATGGTCACTCTTGTCATTATATAGGTAGGTACCGATATCTTAGAACATCACTCAAGGTCAAGCTACTGAATGAAAATTGAAAATATATAATATGAAACTGAAAGTGTAATTTGCAATTATGCGGTTACATTTTCTAAAAAAAATATCATCCTCCTGCATATGGTATAAAATTATTTACACATTATTATATGCAATTAAATTACATAAAAAAAATTAATATAGTTCAATAATATTTCTCAAATAAAACAGAAAATCTGTTTATTTCTCAAAAATAGCGAGGCTAATTTAAAATTATAATAGAATAATATCATTGATTCCATAACCCGAATCTGTAATTCTATACCGGAGAATCGGTTTCACTACTCGGAACCGGAACCGCAGTTCGGTTCCATTACCCGGAACTGGAACCATAGATCGGTTCCTTTACCCGGAACCGGAACCGATGACCGATTCCACTACTCGGAACCGAAGAGGGGTTCCACTACCCTGGTACCCGGATAGTTTTGGAACCGGGTACCTGGTCCCCAATTTTTTCCGGTTCTTGACAGCACGTATCTCGCATAACTGAAAAACGGGAAGCCATAGAAAGTTAAAATTTTGTATTTAGGACTGTTATAACATCTACTTGTGCACATCCCTTTTTGGTCATTACATAACTTTTGGAAGTGGTACTTTACTTGAAGCCTATAATAGATTTTAATGAAGAACTATATTTTAATATATAATACAAAACTTTTCAAATTTGGTATATAAGACTTTTATATCAATGGGAATAACATAATAGATTTTGGTTAAAATAGTCCAACCGGAAGTGATACTTTACTTGAAGCTGTTATCAGTTTTTCTTGAAAATAAAAAATGGTGTTATTGTGATTTTAATAATAAATGCTTCAAATAAAAGTTTTAGAGAATTGAATTCTACGTCTAAAACATCAAGTATGATTAAATTAGCTCTTTGTATAAGCAAGATATGTAAATTTAAAAATTATGTATTTTTTGGTTCCTGTAATTAAGTTTGCTATGAATTAGTACAAAAAAATTTAAAAAAATAAAGAATTTAATGTCAATGTCAAATTATGTTAAATACGTGCAATTTTATGATTGGGTCTGTTATAATACATATTTTAGTTATTAACAAAATATGTATAGTGTAACAGGCTTACAAGGAAGTCATGTGGTGTCCACATCAGATTTATTTTTGTATTTTATGTTCAGTATAAATAATAATGGGCTATTTGCGTACCTTTTTTTATTTAATATTTTTGAAGAGAAGGTAAAAACTTGCTACCCATATTTTTTCTTTTGACAAAATTTTTATTAATTAGCCAGAAAAAAAATTATGAAATTTGATTATTTGAATTACCGCCATGCATGACATAGAATTACGCCGCACCAATGAATGGCCGTAAAGCCATAGCGTGGTACCGCCCCACACCAACAGTATGTTTATGCGAGTAATGTTGATCTCCTGTTTGACGTTTGGAAGTTAGTATTTTAGTTTGTCCTTTTGGTATCGATATTTTAAATTACATGTAACTACCTATGTATTTATTTGTGAAGTAATTAATGTATTTGAGAGACCAGAGAGAGAAAAAAAATGAACTAATGTCAAATTCAAATTAAAACTTTCTCGCACGCCATGCCTTCTATACGTTACATTTTTACACATGGTTTCCTTCTCCGGTTCAATATAATGACGCCACAGAAAATTTTCTTTCTTAATTTACTAAAAAACAAATATTTTTTTAAAATAAAATTTATATTTTTATATATGTTTTCAACATAACATTACGTATATAGTGATAGAAATCGGATTTTCATTGCCACGCAAGTAGCCCATTGTTCCGTAAATAAATTAAGTGTTCAATATTATTTTATAAATGTTCAATATCTTGCGAAACAAGTTGTTTTCCGATGAGTAGATTTGAGAATTAATGAAAACTGAAAAATGACGTCTGGTATCGCAACGTCGATGGGCGTCGGTATCTTTCGATACCCGTCGAAATTGTTTCCCAATGATTGGCTGTGAGATATAATGAAAACCTCAAAACCGACGCCCGGCGTCGCGACGTCTATAGGCGTAGGTATCTTCTGACAACCGTCGAAGTTGTTTTCAGATGAGTTGTTTTGAGAATTTATGAAAACTCAAAAACGATGCCTTGCGTCGCGACGTCTATGGGCGTCGGCATCTTCCGACACCCGTCGAAGTTGTTTTCCAATGAGTAGTTTTGAGAATTTATGAAAACTCAAAAACGACGTCTTGCGTTGGAACGTCTATGGGCGTCGGTATCTTCCGACACCCGTCGAAGTTGTTTTCAGATGAGTGGTTTTGAGAATTTATGAAAACTCAAAAATGACGCCTTGCGTCGGAATACCCGTCGATATTGTTTTTTGATGAGTGGTTTTGAGAATTATTGAGAAGTCAATAACGACGCCCGGCGTATGCATGTCAATGGGCGTCGATGTCTGTCGTCACCCTTCAAAGTTGATTCTAGATGAGGAGTTTTGAAAATTGAATACTCAAAAACGACGCGTCACGTATAATAATTGCAATGTATTTTTAAATAATATAAGGTTGGCAACATTGACATGGTTGGGGGAAAACCGCCAACAACGGTCGGCTAGATTCAGATGCAAGCCAAGCAATAGTTTTTGTACCAAATGTATGGCCCGAAGTCAATTTATTATTAATAGTTAAATAAATAAAGTATATAAATACGTGTGCTTTTATTTACATATATTATACATCACAATAATAATTTGTTTTTTTCTTTTCTTATTGCTATAAGAAATTGTATTTTATTTTTTCAAACAAAGTAACTACTTAGTTAAGAATGCATTCATTGTTTTCATGTTTATTTTTAATAGAAATACAAAGACATGTAGAATAATATTTCATTTTAAATTATGTAGAAAGGAAAAGATTGTTTGAATGCGGAGGTAGTTTCATCTGTCGATCTGCGACTTAACCGAAAATTCACTTTTGGGTGTTGCCTTATTTTCTACAGTAAAAATTTATCTGTGTACGTAGTATATATAATCTTTAAAAATAACACTTGACTGTTTCACAATATTCAATCTCTGAATCAACCTCTCGGTCATTTATCAGAGACTGGCTCACTCAGCCAGAACCACAGACGCGTTTCGCTCTTATTGGAGCTCTTCAGTGTGGTGCACTGACGCCTCTAGGAGGCACTGAGTCGGCTGAGTGAACAGATGATAAACATCATAAAAAGATAAGATGACTGCACAAGCAAGTTGCTACATGCAGAGACATCTATCTACAACGCCGTGAGCTTCGCTTGTAGATAGATGTCTCTGCATGTAGCTACTTGCTTGTGCAGTCATCTTATCTTTTTATGATGTTTATCATCTGTTCACTCAGCCGACTCAGTGCCTCCAAGAGGCGTCAGTGCACCACACTGAAGAGCTCCAATAAGAGCGAAACGCGTCTGTGGTTCTGGCTGAGTGAGCCAGTCTCTGATAAATGACCGAGAGGTTGATTCAGAGACTGAATATTGTGAAACAGTCAAGTGTTACTTTTAAATATTTTATTTAAACTGTTTTCACACAAGTATTGCCATCTTATTGTACTTTTATTAGTATATATAATCAATGATATTGGTTAAAATAGTCTAAAAATGGTGTTATTTTTATTTTAGAAATAAATGCTTCAAATAAAAGTTTTAGAGAATTGAATTCTGCGTCGAAAACATCAAGTACGATTAAATTAGCTCTTTGTTTAAGCGATATACAGGGTGTCTGTTAAATAGGGGGACATGGCTTAACCATAGATTCCTGAGGCTGAAATAAGACGATTTAACTAAACTTGCTTCTACCGGAAAGTGTACCGTTTAGCCAGTATTCTGCTTCAAAGTTCTTCGAAAAAAATTAATTTTGCTTATAATAACAAAACGCTTTATACGATTTGGATGAAATTTGGTATGACAGTTCATATAGTTATGTCATCTTTTAAGGTGATACTTGTTATTATTAGTGAACCACTAGTGTATGAAACTTAGTTGTCCCAACATTAATTAGACCGTAACTTTGTAATGGCCAAGCCAATAACATAATTTTTTTTTTTTATAAAGATACATTCAATAGTAAACTTTTCTCTCTGTGTTTAATTTGTGATATCTGTTACGGTTCAGACAGAAAAAAATAAAATCTGAGTGACTGCATCGTGAATTTTTTGAAAATAAATTTAATCTAGCAGTCTATCCAAATGTCAAACACCTAATTTTTAATGACAGTAACGAGTTATCAATCTTCTCAACTTGTTTAGGAGTAAGCTAACATATTTATTCGTGCATGTTATTTATAATAATGGTCGTAAAATACTATTAGGCCGAACAAAAGGATGTTACTAGTTTCTGAATAATGCGAAGGAATTTTTTGACAACCCATAAACAATTGTTACTGTCATTAGAAATTAGGTGTTTGACATATGGATAGACTGCTAGATTAAATTTATTTTTAAAAAATTCACGATGCAGTCACTCAGGTTTTACTTTTTTCTGTCTGAACCGTAACAGATATCAAAAATTAAACAGAGAGAAAAGTTTACTATTAAATGTATTGCTACGTACTGTAACAACCCTAAAGGGTTTTACAAAAATGCAAGTGTAACGCACCCTAGTTCTTCAGGAATGCGGCCGCCAACTTTTAGACAGTGGAGTCGGGAGTGGGTTAGTACGATTTTCAAATATGTACATAAAATTGAAATATTAAAAAAAGGGGCGCCACGAGGTTGTTTATTTTTAAAATGGTATACAACCTCGAAAATATCAATATGTGGAGGATAAGCAAGATTCACTGAACAAATAAAGCTCCTTTTAAACTTAAAATGAAACATATATTAAAAAGGTTTATTTAATACAATGAAATAAACTGAATGAATATACAGAAAGTGAATAGTATTATAAAGTTAAATTATAAAGTTAAATAATTGATAATAATATATAACTCATGCGAGATATGAGTAATAAAATAATAAGTTAGGAGAATAAAGCGCATCAAATAGAGGGTGCGTGGTACGTAAATGAGCGAGGACCGTAAACGTCGAAAGAACGTATAATACGTATATAAAACATAAAACGCAACAATAGGCGCAATACGGGTGGTTGGTCGACCAATCAGGGTAATGCGTGCGTAACATAAGCCAGAAATTAAATAAACTTAGTCCTAACCCTTCAAACCCTAAATGAGAATTTCTCACAGTAAAAATTAATAAACTCGCGTGAGCTAGCACATAGCAATATCAGACAATAATCAATTAGAATTCTCAGATTCAAAATTATAACACACGATGTAATCAAAATGCAAATATCAAATATAATACAATTATTAAATTGAATGAACTTTAAATTCAAACAAATAATCGAAACAAAAATGAAGCTTATCTGGAGGCTGATTCTAAATGAAATTCCAAGTTGTAATTAAAATTTGGTCTTGGAATGGGGGATTACACCATTTTTTTTTTATAATTTCATCTGAAAATATTAGGAAAACTAAGACTATTGATGAAAATCCGTTGAAAAAATTCCTATTAATACGCGAGTTATGGTCTCCCGAATTTTGAAAAGATTGACGTGACGTCACATTTATGTGTTTTTATATCAAACTGTTTTCATCATGGACCTAAATGTTCTTGAAATATATGCTGTTTTAAGTTATATTTACATAAAAATAAAAGAATATTATAACACTGTATAAGTCTACATACTTTATAATTACAGGTGTATTTAAATTATTAAGTTTAATGCAAGAAATTTATGTTAAAATAAAAACTGTTTGAAAACTGCTGTACAGGAATGTTAGCTCCTCCTTTCGAATTTGAATTTCTTAACTTCCATTGGTAGTAATCCCCACCTCCTAACACGCTATTTGTAATGTATGTATAGGTGGTCTCGGTCGCCAATCAAAATATTATATATAGATTTCATATACAGTAAATTTTTTTAAAGAAGTCCGATCAAGGTCATCTTCGAATCGTATGAAATAAGATTTTGACAAATTCAGCAGCGTCGTTTACTTATTTTTTTATGGGAGTACATAAGATAAGATTTTGTTATTACATAAATATAATATTATAAATACATATATTTAACTAATTTTATTTTTAATAAAATTAAAAAGTAATTATACTTATATGAATGCACTTTAAATATATTAATATTAACAAAGTACGAAACAAACCAAAACAAATATTTATAATAAGAACAGTAAGTAGTGAAAAATACATGAAAAATAACAATATAATTAATAAAAAGAAATAATTTTATGAAATAATATAATTAAAAATCTATTTCAGAATCGGATTCTTCACTTGAATCGTCCTCTCCTAAATTAATTATAATAGGGTCAATATCTTCATTATCTATAATAATTTCGCGATCCCACCACTCATTTATAATTTTCTCTGCATGAGAAACGTAGGCTACCCAATTTTCCGTCGTAACATTTTCCAAAGCTTGTTGCCATGTTTGTAACACTTTATCATGTCCATATCCTGTCTCTACAATACGATCGTCGTAAAAACGTTTACATTGAGACCATACCATTTCGATGGGGTTAAATTCACAGTGATATGGTGGTAATCGTAATGTTTTATGTCCATGAGCTTCAATTAACTCATCGACAACATATCTGCACGGTGGTGAATGGCGTTTTGCTAGTTCTAATAATTCGAATTTTAATAAAGTAGAAGAAAATTGCACATTTAATTTTGAAAGATAGTCCCTAATATCTTGTTTCTTCCATGCCGATGTTGGTGACGGATTTATTATTCGGCTATGGTAAGGAGCGTTATCCATGATAATTAAACTTGGCTCTTCTAAATTTGGTAATAAGGAATATTTCAGCCAATTTTCAAATTTTTCGGCGTTCAGATCGCCATGATAGTCACCGGTACATCTTCCAGAGGAAAATATGAGACTGGCATTTTTAATAAAACCTTTTTTGCCTCCAGCATGAAGCACAATGTATCTTATTCCCTCCCCAGTTACTTTTTTAACACTGGCTGGATCAGTATCTTGCCATGATCTTCTTCTACCACCCTTAGAAAAAATCCATGTTTCGTCCAAAAATACGGTTTCCCAATATTTACTAATATAATTTTTGTGATATTCTTTTAAAAAATTTATTCTTCCTAACCTTATATGACCCTGTTCCATTAGTGCTCTTCGATTGCAGTCCTTTTTATATTCAAAGCCAATAGAAATTAAAACATTTCGCAAACTGCTAAGTGAATAATTGAACAAATCTCGCTCTCTTAATAATTTTGCAAGGGAACCCAAAGTAATGTGCATTTTTTTAGCATACATCTCATATATCGCTCTTATGTTATAAATCAAATTCTGACACTGACACTGACAGAAAATAAAGAACGCACGGCTATGGATCAAGTAATTATTTATGAAATAATAAATGAACTTACGTGGAACTTATGATACAGCAACAGTATTAAGAACAACAGCATTATTATAAAATAGCATGTCGTAACTTTGTCTAAGCAATATAAATTTTTGAAAGACAAACGTTTTATATTCATCCCTTTCGCGCGCGCGTGTTGTCTAGCAACTATGAGAGAGATAAATATATGCCAACTTGTAAATTCGTTCATCATACTGATGTCCTTGATCGGACTTCTTTAAAAAATTTTACTGTACGTGTCGAAGCGCTATAACCAAAAACCCTTTATTTCCGAAATATCTCAATTATACCATTTCATTTTTTTATTAATATTAGTTATTCAGCATATACATTCGTATTTTTTTACTATTTTCCTTTAATTCGATTGAGCCGTAATCCCCCATTGTACATGTAGCCATCTAGTGAGTTTTTATGGAACATCGATATGATATGACGTGATGACATTACAAGATGTTGGAATTAATTTCAACATCTACCGAGGTGTTGTTTTCACAATTGCACCTTGTTTTTCCGGTTTTTCTGGGTTTGACGTTATACATAAAATAACCCAAAATTTGAAAGGTGTTGAAAATATTTGTTTTATGGGAGATTTAGTAATTATGAAACATAATAAATACAATTTTGTTTGATAAATAGCATGAAGAATATTATTTTATCTGAAATATTGATTGACATTTCTTTTATAATAATTATATATATATATATATATATATATATATATATATATATATATATATATATATATATCTGCCATTTAATCACTGATTTTTTTTTTTGTCCTTCAAATCCATGTAGTTGGGTAGTTCAAACTTCCCACAGACTTGGTCATGTTTTACGGCCTTCCACTCCTAGCAGTTTGCCCTTTCCAAAAGAGGTGTGCTTCTCCATAAAATCCATCAAGGTAGCTTTTTGTACTTCGGTTACCTTTTACCTTAACTTCGCTCATTTTATTTGGTAAAAGTAAAACCGAACAAAATTAAAGTAAAACTAACAAAAATAACGAAGAAAATCTAACAAAACAACTAAACTAATGAAGCAAAACTAACAAAAGTAACGAATAAAAACTAACAAAACAAAACTAACGAAGAATAACTAACAAAATGAAACAAACTATTTAGCAAAATCAAATTCACGTATTTAATTGAACTGCCGCTCAAAGAATGGATAATGGATTCAAATACATAACACCTACTCGTTCCCTTTCACACCCAGTACCAACATAGACTATAATAGTCAACTACCAATCCAAGAACAAAAATTTCCTATTAATCACTACATGTTGGAATCTTTAGAACCGCCCGCTTCACTCTTGGAATGACGTCATCAAAAAACAAGACCTGGCTCTTGTTTTCATTTATATAGAATCAGCCTCCTGCATATATGTGGAGAATCGCTGGCGACGACGTTGCGGTAGTGACGTAGTAGTGGGCGGGGATGTGGTGTGACGTTTCCAAAATGGCGTCAATCATCCAATTCTCCAAAATCCTCCGTCAAAATGTTATCCACAAATATCAGGGCTCGAAGTCCCAATCCAACAATGTGTTTCCAACACAATGGATTACAAAGTACAACCCAACATAAAATGAAGGGGAACCAAAAAATAAAAGCCTAAAAGGAGAACTCATTTAGCATTGCCAATTGACAGGTCGACAAATACAACTTAAATGTTACTTTTACTAATTTAAATATTCACAATAATCAAAATATTAGCACCAAATACTATATAAATACTTCTACAACCGGGTTTAACATTATTATCAAATATAAATACCTTGGCTCGTGGTCGGCTTTGCAGTAAATCAATGATCGTAGTGCAATATAATCCGGAACAAATTTCCGCGGGAACAATATTTCCCTTAACTACTTACTACTTTTCTCAGTTGAATCCCCAAATAACGGGCACGTTAAAATTCTTCCAACAATTCAAAATCAACGATTGAAAAATAATAACCAACACTGAGATGTAGCGAAAACGACGATCATAGACAGAATGAATATATTCGCTCAAATCTGCGAATGAGCTCAAACTTGCAAAAACGCATAAAGTATATAAATATAAAAATTTAACAAGCCTGACAACAGACGACCAGCAATGCTAAAGAGTATCAAATATTGTTTACAATAAGGGTAATACTAGGGATTAGTTTAAATTATCCTCAAAATTGAAATTGCTAAAATAGACTGTAACAGTATCTTTTTGAAAAAAAAATAATTTTATGTTATTGGCGTGGCCATTAAAAAGTTACGGTCTAATTAATGTTGGGACACCTAAGTTTCATACACTAATATGGTTCACTAATAATAACAAGTATCACCTTAAAATATGACATAACCATATGAACTGTCATACCAAATTTCATCCAAATCGTATAAATCGTTCTCTTATTATAAGCAAAATTAATTTTTTTTTTTTGAAGAACTTTGAAGCAGTATTCTGGCTAAACGGTACACTTTCCGGTAGAAGCAAGTTTAGTTAAGTCGTCTTATTTTAGCCTCAGGAATCTGTGGTTAAGCCATGTCCCCCTATTTAAGAGACATCCTGTATATAAATTTAAAAATTATGTACTTTTTGGATTCTGTAATTAAGTTTGCTATAAATTAGGACAAAAAATAACAAAAAAAATAAATAATTTAATGTCAATGTCAAACTATGTCAAATACGTGCAATTTTATGATTGGGTCTGTTATAATACATATTTTAATTGTTAACAAAATATGTATAATTTAACAGGCGTACAAGAAAGTCATGTGGTGTCCACATCAGATATTTATGAGCATATAACTACAAATTTATAAATATTATATTTAAAAAAAAAAAAATTAAGACAAAGTCTACAAATATATGCATTGTTCCTATTCGTATCTCGCTGAAGAATAGGTCCCAATAATTTAATTAATGTTTCTAACTTATTTGCCGTTAAACTCATATTGAGGTTTCTGTATGGGTATAATTTACTCTTGTTTTAAATAGTTTTTGACGACACACTACTACCTCTTCATCACTAGGCTCAGTCATTTGACCTCATTATTACATTATCTAAAAAAAAATATTAACACTAAACAACGACAAATACTACATGAAACTAAATAAACATTAACAAAGAACCATTCGACTAGTAAAATTCAATATTCAAAATTTACAAGACTTTTATCACTTGTAGCTTTTCTCTTCTCTAGTAAATTACTAGTCTGCCAGACAACACAGACAGCACAAATATTTTGAGAAACAACACTCGTAAATACTGGTTCCCGACTTCTTTAATTTATTTACTACTAGCTGACCCGCCCCGGCTTCGCACGGGTAAAACTAAAATAACGTTTAACTACACGTGTACCAGTAATTTTTCACATTTACTTCGGAGACATGCGCTGCGTAGGGAGCCGGCAACCCGCCTCGCATCGTACATGTAACAGGCTCCTCCCGATCCCCGCACCGCACCTAAAAGCGCCTTTTCTAAACATTTCTCGGGTACTTTTACTTATGTACATATGATGCAAACTATCTCTCCGACAAATATCGAAAATCTGCTAACGGTTAAAACTTTACTATAGATAAAAAAAAAATCTGTTGTGGCCAGCACAAGACCTTCCGTCAATGCCATGTATTTTGTACAAATCCCATACAAATAGGTCCTTGGAACAGATTCTATATAATATCATGTAACAACACATACAATTTTTTACAAATTCCATGCCAAAAGTTCATTTGAAAAGGTTCTATAAATCCAATAAAATTATAACAAACTACACTAAGTAATGTCCTTCCATCTTCTCTTTGGCCTTTCTCTGCGTGTCACTCGTGAGCAACATTATGACATACCAATTTTAGATCCCATACTTTTTTCCATATTTGGTTTTGCACTTGCAACTGACATCTGTCAATTAAATTTTTTTAAATAATTATGTCAGCTGTTTCCATGATAAATAACAAAGCTGACTAATTTTTGAAAATTAATTTCTTTATAATGCTTTAACTCTACATCAATTGAATATGAAGGAAAATGAATAATCAAACCATATAGAGAAGAGTATTTTCTTTAATAAATATAATAACAAAATGTCAAAAAATAATATTTAACTGCGTTTTTTTAAGAAAAACTGTTAAAAACTTCAAATAAGGGTACTTCCGGTGGATCAATTATAACCAAAATCTAATCAACTCTTCATATGGATGTACAGAAGAGGAATACGAAAGAATTATAATTTTTAGAATTATAGTATTGGAGTTATCGTCGGAGAAAAATTTGTCACACACGGACACACATACACACACACGCACACACACACACACACACACGGACACACACACACACACACACATACATACAGACATCATCTTAAAAATTCATATTGTAGGGACCCTAAAACGTGCTTATTCATTAAAAACTCACCACCGAATTTTTTGACCAAAGACAATACCTTCCTTACCTAAAGGTGACGGAAGGTAATAATTGAAATCATCCCCTATCGTACGGCCTTGATGGATGATTTTTTAAAAACGCTAAAACACTTTATTTCTTACCAAAAGCATAAATAAGAATTTTTATATCCCTAACTTAAGAAATGATGGGTTCTCCATACAAAATTTCGTCCCCTAAATCACCCCCTTCAAGTTTTATTTTCGCGACAAAAGGTAGCCTATGTCCTTCTTCTAGGTTCAACGTCCAATCTATCTCTATACCAAAATTCATCAAAATTGGATCAGAGGGAGAAATGATGGGTTCGAACATACAATTTTTCATTCCATATTTCACCCCTTCAAGTTTTATTTTCGCGACAAAAGGTAGCCTATGTCCTTCTCCTAGGTCCAATCTATCTCTATACCAAAATTCATCAAAATTGGTTCAACGGTTCAGGCGTGAAAACGTAACAGACAGACAAACAGACAGAGTTACTTTCGCATTTATTATATTAGTATGGATTTAATATTAACAATTAAATAAAGAAAAAATCAAAATCACAATTAATTTTTTTTTATTACAATAATCAATATAGTTAACAATGATGACAATAATTTGTGTGATAGTTATTTTTATTATTGCAATCAGATTTAGTCTACTGTAGGTGAAAATTGTTGTAATCAAATAAAACTGCATTGTTATTAACTGTAAAACTTTTCATTGTTGCAATCAAATTTAATCTTTTGTATCTGAACGTTTATTTGTTCCAATCAAATAAAACTACACTGTAATAAACTGTAAAAGTAATAGATGAGAGAAAGAATATGAGAATACCTGGAAATCAAAATTTTCAATTTTGTTCTTTCCCGGAGAATTTAATTTTGATTCTGGATTATTTAAATTTCTTTTTGTTTTCAGCTAGAATCCTTTTTACTGTACTTTGTGAAATATTTATTATAGAACCTAGCTTATGCTTTCGATTCATTTTGATTATTAAATTTTGATAATTCAATTTTTTTCACGAAAGTTTTATCTTGCGCTACACGTCAATGACAATAATTTCATTGTCCATTTAACCAAAGAATTACTCTTCATGCGTCAGTGACGTTCAATTCATTATTCACTTGTGCAACTGTACTAATAGAGCGGTACAAACTTTCATCCCTATTTCACCCCTTTAAGTTTTATTTTCGCGATAAAAAGTAGCCTATGTCCGTCTCCAAAGTCCAATCTATCTCTATACCAAAATTCATCAAAATTGGTTCAGCGGTTTAGGCGTGAAAACGTAACAGACAGACAGACAGATTTACTTTCACATTTATTATATTAGTATGGATATCTTTGTCGCTGTATATTAGGGTCTATCTCATAAGGACGATAAGTTTCTCGCTTAGTATTTTTCGGGCGTGAAAACGTAACAGACAGACAGACAGACAGATAGAGTTACTTTCACATTTATTATATTAGTATGGATATCTTTGTCGCTGTATATTAGGGTCTATCTCATAAGGACGATAACTTTCTCGCTTAGTATTTATCGGATTGCAAAATCTGAAATAAACGTGCTCGAATATTTTTTTCCTTGGCATTTTAGAAACAAATATAGTAGGTATATTTATTACATCAATACATTTTGAAAACATAAATCATAATCTGAAAAATTTAGAACTATATCTTCACTATCTACAGAGATATATTCAGTTGAAGCTAAAAAAAATAGTGAAGAAATTTAAAAGAGTTGAATTTTTGAATGTTCGCAATGAAATAGAACATTCAGAATAACACCATCATATTTGTCGGAATATTTCTTATAAGATTATGTAACTTTTAACTTTGGGCAAAAACAGAAAGTACGCGAAAGTACTGCAACTATAATGGTTTAACTAACGGAGTGGAAACGTCCGCCGTCGGTATCATGTACACAAACCGAGAATTCCACCGTCGGCGAAATTATCACGAATATAATAACATATTCGCCGATAAACCTAATATATATACAGTATGTCCCATTTAGAGGTGCCACCATTGGGATCTCGAGAACTATAAGAGATACGATGTCGGTTAAATGGAACTTTTTGTACGCCATTGGGAGGCCATTTCAGATGTGCTTTTGTTTTTCCAAAAATTTTCATAGGGCACTAGATAATGACGAAAAACTGAATATTGTTGATTTTTTCTTTTTCAAATAACTTCTAAAATATTAGTAATTGAGGAAAACGTTTCAAACATAAAAGATAGATATTATTATTATCTAACCAGTAGCGTACGAAATAAATTTTTATATTCGTAAATTTTCGAGATATAACACAAACTTATATTTTTTTAAATGGAACCCATATATAATTTTAATCTCAAAAAAATCATTATTTTTTCTCTTTTCAATGATATAACGGTTATTATGTTTTATTTTGCCTTCAAAGTTATTATTTTTTCCTTATTTTGTATTAAATTTACAATTATTTTGAAAATATTTCTAGATTTATATTTAGAAATAATCCTTGTATTTAAATAATTTATTTCGTTACAAAATTTTGCTCAAAACTCGTATTAAATGAATTTATATAATATTTTGTATCAGGTCGCCCTTGGCACATTATAATGTAATTTGTAATTATAAGTCTAGAATGAAAATATTAAGTAATAAAAGCATAAAATAAATTATATCGATCTAATACAATATAATTAATTAAAATAATAATGTTTTTTTGGGATATAATAAGAAAATTCAGGAAAATAAAGAGGAAAAATTAAATTTTTGGAGCAAAACAAATATAAAACATAATAACCCTTATATCATTGAGCAGGTGTGGCGGAATACATCTATTTTCTGTATATTTATAATTATTCGCCATGGCTACAGGCACGCTAACGTGCCGTGCTTTAACCATAGAAAACACATACTAACACACTAGAGGCACGTGAGTACGTCATCATGCCCACGCAACAATCTGGGCATGCAAGTTGTATAAAAAAAACTTTAACCAAACAACCTAAACCGATGCCACGAGGTGAGATAAAGGGCGAGGCTGTGATGAAACTCCCACCGAGGTTATGTATACTATTTTATTCACAATCATCCTCATTTTAAATCAATAATTTTCAAAATAAATCAATGAGTTATAACCTTTAATTTTAGTAATATTTTTATCAGCTCTCTTAAAATTTGTTTAGCCTACTTAATTATAGGGATCTATACAATGATGATAGGCAACCTCTGCATAAACATTTCCAACCCAAGAGATTGTCATTAAAGTAAGGAGTGGCGTATTTCCCAACCTCCAAAAGGTTAGGAATCGGTATATTTATATAATGATTGTGAATAAATAACATTTCAATTGTTGCATTCCGCCGCGCCTGCTGAATATATTGGGTTTACCGGCGGATATGTTATAATCGTGATAATTCTGTCGTGCGGCGGAATTATCGGTTTGTGTATATATTACCGCCGGCGCATATTTAGCCACTCCGTTTATCTAATCACGTAACTGAGGTTGAATAGGTAATAAATTGCAGTGGTACTAACGATGGATACTTCAAGAATTAAATTAAGAAATATTTTTTCCGAATTTTGGAAAAATTCTTTTTGACCGACAATAAGCAGATTGAAATGCATAATGTCCTCAAAAAAAATCCATTTTTTAACATCTGTATACATATGAATCAATTGAAAAATTAAAGTAATATTACTTAAATGGTATATGTTATTTATTATTCAATTTTTATTTACTTGTTCAGTTCAAGTATTATTTCCATTAGATCATGGGTAAAAATATTTATGTAAGGTTGCCTAGCAACTTTGTCATAGATCCCTATAATAAAGTGGGCTAATAGTTATTTACGATATAAGTACCTAAAATTAGTCTTAGCTAGTGTTTTAAGACCCGTGAGTGACTAAAGATGATTTACGTATGTGTATGTTTATTTTATCTACGATGGGGTCCTGTGGCCGCGTGCCTGAGTGTCTGGTCGAGAACCTGGGGGAACCGGGTTTGATCCCGACAGACGCCAAATATTTCCAATTTTAAATGGCACAAAAGTGACTCCTGTGGTGCACTCTCCACACTAGCTATGAGTGCCCGTGAGGTGACGCCTGGTAAGCGCCCACACGGTAAAATATATCGTCATCATTACCGATGTCTACATGTGTTGTAGATACTGGCACACCCAGAAATGGGTAATATGCCGTGATGATATATTTATTTTATTTTATTTAAATATGTTAATAAAATTAAAGGTTATAACTCAATTATTTATTTTGAATATTATTGATTTAAACAGAAGAACATTACGAATTAAATAGTATACATTACATTCCTCGGGAGTTCTATTACAGCGTCGCGCTGTATCTGACCTCGAGGCTTCGGCTCTCGGTAATCTGCACAAACCCTCTGCTGTAATGAAACATCTTTCACTTCCGATTGTAATATACTATTTCCCACTCCCGATACCGTAAGTAGGCTATTAGGACATTGTTTGTAGGGATGTAGGATGTATGTCTCTTTTACGCTCAGGGTTTCATCGGTTTCTATAACGACGGGATGTAAGTAAATCCATTACATCTCTACCCAGATGGAGTTACTTTCCTCTTTGTGAAATAACAACATTAGATGTTTTAAGCTTGTCAGATATATTTGAATTTAATTTCTTTCAAAGTTATCCTCGTTTCACAATTATTTTTATTTAAAGACTACCATCGACGTATCAAATGTAACAGAGGACAGCATTTTTCTATAGAATACTAAGATCATTTATTTCAAAATGTATCAATATTCAATGGTATGCCTTGACATTTCTGGCAGTAAATATGAAAAGGTAAAAAATAAATCATCGGGAATGGAAAAAAGTAAATATCTTTGATCAGTCTCGAACTTAATTGCTAACCGTCGCTTCTCTCGGGTGCCAAACGCGTCGTCGACTGATAAATACTATTTACCTCTCTTATAGCATAAATAACTATTAGATTTATTCTATTACTAATATTTTTTGTAGTATTTAAACAACAAAGAAGTATTTAAAGTTAAATATATTGTACTGCAATATTTGTTATCATTTTAAAAAAAATTATTTGTATAACGTTGAAATTAATTTTAGAAAAATAACATAAAATAACAATAATTTCTATCTTATGTAATTACAAGCTACTAAAGAAAATATACCTTTAAAGCCCCCAAAAGCGCGTAATTGGAATCACAATTTTAACTGAAAAAATTATAGTTATACAATATTTTATTGAAAATTATTATTGCAAATATTTTTCAGAAGCTCAATCTTTTTTCTACAATGAGCCCTTAAACCATAACAAAAAATAATAATTTTCTGTGTCACAGATGACGTCACACTATTGGTATCTTTCTCGCGCAGCCTACTACAGAAACTGGTGTGAGAAAGATAGCTACAGGTTTCTTTAAAAATCAAATGCAGTTATACAAAAAACAATTATGACTTTTTGATACCACGAATTGCTTTAAAATTAAACGAATTTTTATTTAAAATTTAAAAAAATAACCAGTGTTTCTGTAGAACCTCATTTATCATGTTTAAAAGATTTAAAAATTAGCTCAGAAAATCATCTAGAATTACTTTTTAAAATTTCTAAAAAAATAATTTACTAATCAAATAATTGAATAGGCGTATAAATTTAATATCGAATATTAAATTGAACGTATGGATTGTAATGGTTATTTTGTCGCCGATCCACGAGCCGCCAAAGTAATACTGTTGTATTTACGCGACAACTTTACTGCATTTACTTCTCTGTACAATGATTATGTACGTTCGTATCATACTCATACGTCCAAGCGCCAAGAGACCGATGATTTCTGATGCTGTGCTGAGTTTAGAATTCCCTATGAGCCACCGACTCCATTATAGTTTATCTATCTACCGCTGGGTCTACTCAAAGCACCACTTCCTTACATTTCACGAAAATACTTACCGAATTTGTTTTAATTACGAATATAACCGATGAAACCCTATAACGCTATATCACACTTGTATCCTTAATATCTATAATGTAATTACTTCCTGACAGTGACATTTGAAATATGTCAAAATTGTTATTAAAATTATGTTTTTGTTTGACGCATAGACAAGACGATATATGAAAATAAATTATATTATATACTCATATTTAAAGTTATTTAGAGTTAGGTATTTACTAAATGTTATTATCGTAGAATTGAAGTTTGTACAATTATATTCAATTTTAATTAGTAAAAGTTACTAAAAAATTATATTCAATGAATTTTTTACAAAAAAAAACTGTTAAAAGCTTGTATAAATGATATTTCCGGTTATCCGATGTACACTAAAAACTAATGAGCTCTTCCCACATTAGTATAGAATGGATATACAAAATTTCAAATTTTTCTGATTGATAGTATTTGAGTAATCGTGTCCACAAGATCCACACACACACACACACACACACACGCACACACATACATACACACACACACACACACACACACACACACACACACACACACACACATACCTACAGACATCATTGTAAAAATGTTAAAATCGGATTCTGGGGACATCAAAACGTGCTTATTCACTAAAATCTTTATATCCGATTTTTAGCACGATCCCTATACCTCCCTTACCTAGGGCAGCGGGAGATAATAATACAAAAAAATCATATTAAAACAAAAGTTGGCTGTGTTATACGATTTAATACTGTTTTAAATAAAGTAACACAATTTTTGTTGTTTTAATTCAAAAACGTAAAAATATACAGATATGTTCCACTTGAAATGGGGAAGTTTAACCAGAAGTGATATGTTTATCATTTATACATAAAAATAATGCCGCATATGTTAAGTTTACGTATATAAATTTTCAATTAGATATCTTATAAATAAAGAAGTTACTAGGGGTGCTAGCTTTCTGTAGACACCCAGTATAATAAAGGTATTACGTAATGATCGTGGAAAAATAGCTGTTATATGAGGAAAAAACAAAAAAGACACTATTTAAGAGATATATTTTAATAAAACTAGAAAGACAAAATTAAACATGTATTCAACAATAACAAAAGAATGTGTTAAAGCACTTAAAAATCATTATTTTTAACATAAGTCTTGCGTATTTAAAAGCGGTGTACAGAAAACATCTTCACTATCGTTTAAGTCATTCTGATTTTGAGTTTGTATCATATTTGCAACAATTTGTTGCATTTTCGTACTATTTGGACTTGAAACTGACTCCAAACACCGACTACTATTATCTTGACTACACTGAGATTCATTAATTACTTCTTCTTTAATGCAATTGCCGGGACAAGAATCATTTTCGCTCTTAATCTTTGATTCAGCAATGTAGTAATTGTGATCGGCGTGTATGTCTTCTGGCAATTCACGAAACAAAGATTCAGATATAATTTCTTGTTCCACAGGTTCTGAGGAATTATTTTCAGGTGTTGATAACTCCGAAGGCCGGGATAGTGGTGTATTAATAGTATTTTGTTCTGATTCTGACGATGATGAGTCTGAAGAAATTTCATCGTCAAATTTAGAGAGGGTTTTCAGGCAAGTTTTCAAAGAAGAGATGATATCTTGAGGTGGGAGGTTTAGAGGAGGAATATTTTGAAGTGTACGAGAACCGTCTTTCTCACAAATTAAATTCCGAATATGTTGTATTTGATCCAATAAAGCGACCGAATGAAACTTTATGTAATGTATGTGTTCCATTGGGATTTTAAATTTTGTAGATAATAAATTCAGAATTTTATCTACATCCCCACCATCGGGAAGTGATACAAATAATTCAGACTGGTTATTTATAATCTTATGAGAATAAATACACCTTATTTTAGAAATTTTGTATACCGAAGTGGAACTGTTGTTTGGACCTATGTAAAATATACTTTAAAAATAAAATATTTTTGTTGAAAGCAATTACAACTTACTGTTTTCTTCAATTATTACAGATATTTCTTTGTTTTGTTCACTAAATTCATTCGAATTACTCAAATCTTGTGAAATTTCCATACCTGAAACATTTAATATTATATAAGTATAAAAACACGGTGCCAAAATGAGACTGTTGTTCGAACATTATATATATATACAAGGTGTTTCACGAATATGAGATAACCCAATTATTTTCTTAATTATTAGGAATAGAAGAAAATCATTCAAATAAATGTTGCAGTAGATTAAGGGGGACATTCACTTATTGAAGAAAAAAAAAATTTAAACCAATGGTTCTCAAGTTACAAACCAAAGTTATATATTTTTAAATGGGATAGTATACATTTTTTAGGCTCATTCGACAGAGTATTTTTTTCTGAATTCAACCATATAAATATTTTATGTGCTTACATAACAAAAATATTGAGAAAAAATCATTTGAAAATTAAATAAATTGTATTTAACATAACACAAAACAGTAGGCCATGATCAACAACAAAACAATAATTAACGTTTACTTTTCACCAAAAAGCACAACAATTACAATTACTTATTATAAATAATGATATTTTGACATAACAATCGCAGTTTAGTATAAGTTGTTGTTTTGTGAATAATAAGTATTTCGAACTTTCATTGTCTTTATTTTTTGAGTTACATAACGTTTCGATTGATAAAATCTCCAATCGTTTATCAAGTGAATACTTCACGTTAATTATTGTTTTGTTGTTGATCATGGCCTACTGTTTTGTGTTATGTTACCAAAAGAAAGATAGTAAATAAGAAAATAAAATGCCATGAACTTAGAAGACAAGAGATAGAAGAAAAATTTCAGACAGTACTAGAGGCAGCAGAAAAAAGCTGCGGCACGACTAGAATAGTGAACAGAAACACAAACAAAACTAGATGGTGGTCGGAAAGGGTAAAAGTTACAGTGAAAGAAAAAAAGAACAAGTGGAATAAATATCTACAAACGAAAGAACCTATTGACTATGAAAAATATAAAGAACAAAGGAAAAAAGTAAAAAGAGTAATAAAGGAAGAAAAAGAAAAAGCATGGAGAGAATTTGGTGAAAAAATGAAAAACGCATACAATGAAAACCAGAAATTATTTTTTGGAACACTTAAAAATATAAGACAAAAGAAGACAGCAACAATTACGAACATTAAAGATAAGGAAGGAAAGACGATAGCAGAAGAAGACAGAATAATGGACAGATGGAGACAGTATTTCATAGAATTACTAGAGGGAAATGATACTAAAGATGAAGAACAACAAGAAAGCCATCGCACACGAACAAAGGAAACAGAAATAACACAAGAAGAAGAAATAAGCTTGAAAGAAATAATAGAAGCAATAAGAAAAACCAAAAGAGGAAAAGCTCCCGGACATGACAAAATAACAGCAGACATGCTGAAAGCACTACCCGAATCAGCACTACAGGAACTTAAAGACATAATGAATGAAGCGCTAAAAGGAATAACACCAGCAGAATGGCAAATAGGTATCATAACACCAATATTTAAAAAAGGAGATAGCAGAGAGTGCCGGAACTATAGAGGAATTACCCTAATAAGCACAGTGGCCAAAATATATGCAAGGATCCTGGAGAGTAGACTAAGAATAGAGCTGGAAGAATCGTTAGAGGAAACTCAATTTGGTTTTAGACCAAATAGAGGAGTAAATGATGCGATATTCATACTAAGACAAATAGGGGAAAAGGCAATAAAAGAAGGGAGAAACGTACATGTGTGCTTCATTGATCTAGAGAAAGCGTTTGATAGAATCAATAGAGAAGACATATGGAAAACGCTAAGAAAAAGGGGAATATCAAATACGTTAATAACAGGAATTCAGAGCCTATATTCAAAGACTAAGAGCTATGTAAGAGTGAAACAAGAGACCTCCAATACATTTGAAACTACAGCCGGAGTAAGGCAAGGATGCATTTTGAGCCCGCTTCTGTTTACGCTAATTCTTGACGAAGGAATAAAAGAGACAAAGAAAGAAGTAAAGAAATACTACATAGGAAATTGGAAATTGAGAAGAGTGGAAATAGCAGAATTATGCTATGCAGATGACATGGTCATCATAGCAGAAGACGAAAAAACCTTAATAAGGAATATAGAAATATATGATAAAGCGCTACAAAAATTAAACATGAAGATTAATAAAGAAAAAACGAAAACCATGATACTAGGAAGAAATGAACACCACACGATACAACTAAAAAATGAAAATCTACAGCAAGTCCAAAAATTTAAATACCTGGGGGCAATGATCTCAGAAGATGGAAGATTTGATGAAGAAATAAAAGAAAGAAGAACTACAGGAGGCAAAATATTCAATAGCATCAAACACAGCTTCTTAGGAAAGAAATACCGAAAGAGACCAGAGTACAAATATTTAAAAAAGTAGTGACGCCTATACTCATACACGGAGCTGAAACATGGACATTAACGCAAAGACAAAAAGAAAAAATTACGGCTACCGAAATAAGATTCTTGAGAAAAATAGAGGGGAAAACAAAACTGGACAGAATTGAAAACACAACCTACAGACAAAACTTAAAAGTAAAAGCAATAGAAGATAAGATAGCAGAAGGACAGATGAGATGGTATGGGCATGTAGAAAGGATGGGAGAGGAGAGAATAGTTAAAAAAGTGTTTGAAGCAAAAATTGGAAGAAAGAAACCACGAGGACGACCAAGAAGAACGTGGCTGGAAGAAGTAAAGGAGGCAGCGCAAAGAAGAGGTTTAACTTGGGAAGAAACGAAGACAGCAACACAAGATAGAGCAGAGTGGAAAGAAATATGGAGAAGATCAACGATTCAGAACTCAACCCCCTCCCCTGCAGGCCGGGGGAACGCCTTACACCCGTGAGGGTAGAAAGGTGCAGGATTAAGTAAGTAAGTAAGTAAGTAAATACAATTTATTTAATTTTCAAATGATTTTTTTCTCAATATTTTTGTTATGTAAGCACATAAAATATTTATATGGTTGAATTCAGAAAAAAATACTCTGTCGAATGAGCCTAAAAAATGTATAATATCCCATTTAGGAAAATATAACTTTGGTTTGTAACTTGAGAACCACTGGTTTAATTTTTTTTTCCTTCAATAAGTGAATGTCTCCCTTGATCTACTGCAACCTTTATTTGAATGATTTTCTTCTATTCCTAATAATAAAGAAAATAATCGGGGTGTCCCGTATCCGTGAAATACCCTGTATAATGTACTTTCAAAATAAAATATTTTTGTTTAAAATAATAACTTACTGTTTTCTTCAATTAATATAGATAATTCTTTGTTTTGTGCAATAATTTTATTCGAATTACTCAAATCCTGTAAAAATTCCATACCTGAAACATTTAATATTATACAGGCTGTTAATTTAAAAGCGGCCATAGACGTTTAACATGGGAAATTTAATTTTAGACAAAAAAAGTTTCAAATAAAAGTTGAATATAATTAAATTCTACACTAAAATCACTGAACACATTTTATTTTATTCCTCTTGTAACTTCTAAAATCGTATTTAAAATTTTATAAATATTGCTCATTTCTTGTGATGGCCATGAAATTTAAACAAAATTACAAAGAAATGCATATCATTTGAATTGCCAAATTTGGAATATGTAGAATATAAAATCAAAATATGTTTAGTGACAAATGTAGAATATATGTTATTTTTATTTGAAAATCGGATTTCTGACAGTTAAATAAATAATTTTACAGGTTACTAAATTTGCGAAATAAAATCTGTTAAGTGAATTAAATGTAGAATTTAATTATCTGCATCTTTCATTTGAAATTTTTTTGTCTCTAATTAAATGGGAAGTTTTGCGCAAGGAAAACCTGATTTCCCATGTTAAACACCTATGGCCTGCTTTATAATTAACAACCTGTATAAAAAAAGATGCAGAAGTGGGACTGTTGTTTGGACCTATATCCAGGATGTCATAGATTTAAACGGCCTAACTAAAACCATGGATTAAACACGTAAAAATACGGTGACAAGTTCATTTGAGCAAATGTCCGTAAATGCTTTGGTCCAGAGATATTCATGTTTTTCTTGTTGGAGCAACGCTACTTTAAAAAGTCAACTTCATAAAGAGATATCAAATATTATCAGCTATAATATCCCAAGGACATTGATAATTACGAAATAATTTTGACAGTTACCTAAAAGCAACGTGCTAGAGGAAGTTATGATAAAATAGAGATATCAAATATTATCAGCTATAATATCCCAAGGACATTCATAATTACGAAATAATTTTATGACAGTTACCTAAAAGCAACGTGCTTGAGGAAGTTGTGATAAAATTATAAGTATTTATCAATGATCGAGGGGTATTCGGTGAGAATTTTTTTGCAATTTTAATTAAATTTATGAAGAATTTGTATTTAAGCAGGATTTTTATAATTATAAAACCACCCAAAAGATGTCAGTAGTAGCAATGAATATAATTCAACGTGAAGTGTGTAACAATAATGAAACGCGACGGAATATGGAGTGTATTATTATTATTTTTAAAATCTTTAATATTGTGTTTTTACACGTACACAAAAACAAAACGTACAGGCAGACCTCCTAGGAAGAGATTAGAATGGTGCTGATGATATTTTGTAGGCCTGTGTGTGGCTGGATGATGGGTCGAACGTATGGCTAAACGCAGACATACAAGATGTCCGAATATATCCTTTTATTAGCCGTTTGACCAGTGTGCATATAAGTTCTCAGACGCAAAGGCTGTCTGCTATTAAGTTTGCTCATCTATGGCCTGGTGGTATGTATATAATAATCATTTGCTGTACCTAAGAGTATTTGTTACGGGGAGTAAGCAACGTTGTTGGCATTGCAGCTGAATCACTGTGTGGACGTGTACGCCTGTTATCTCGTTACCACTGACCGTTTATTTATAGTACGGGGAGTAAGTAGCGTTGTTGGCATTGCAGCTGAACCATTGTGTGGACGTGCACGCCTGTTATCTCGCCATTACTGACCGTTTATTGATAGTACGGGGAGTAAGTAACGTTGTTGGCATTGCAGCTGAACCACTGTGTGGACGTGCACGCCTGTTATCTCGTTACTACTGACCGTAATAATATGTAATTGACAAAGGTGACAGCAATAATAATGTGTACCACAAATGCCAAATCCTCCAGGTATTAAATAAAATCAGTATATGGACCATACAGGCTGAGCAACTCTCTGGTAATATATTTATGCGTTATATACGCTAGTATTAATACCAGAGAGTGATCCTGGTCGAAACTGCCTTTCCGAGTGCTGGGCACCCAGTTTTAAACACACAAGCGCCACCCCTAGAAATGGGTGGTGGAAATGATAGAAGATTAGATGTCCATAGGTGAACTGCAACAGACAGAAATTTCTAAGAAATCATCTTAATACTTCGCATCTCATTTGCTGATGTCCTGACGTAGTAGGGTAGTTTCTGCATATGAAGATTATATGTTGGACGGAGACAGCTTATAATTGTTGACCCCGATTCGTCCGTACTCATTCCACCTAGATACCTTGGATCTCCTGTGCAGGGTTGGAATATATATATATATAATTATTGTATTCAGTGATCATACGAAGAGTGATGTGTGCTATCAACGCCACTTTATTAAAAGACCTTTAGAAATTCTTTCCAAAAATTGTCGAAATAATTGACCTTTAATTCTAATACTTTTCTTAAATAAATTTGCACTTTTACTTTGTTCTCGTCTCTTTTATAAATTGCTTTCGAGATTTTTTAATCAAACACAAAAGATTGTAATTCAAATAAATATAATGTCAAAATTTAGATAAAATTAAAACAGTATGAAAATAAATGTTTGGTTGTCATGGATATGGATTCACTAATAATATTAGTTCATAAATTTATGAGTAATGTTTAAATATATATGAAACATAATTTATTAGTTTAATATTATTATTTTATTAGACTAATATTATTAACTAATATTATTAGAAACTTTTATGAAACAGGCCCCAGAAGTTTGTTTTAGTAGTGTGTTCAGAGGTTATGAGTTTTGTTTTCATAGTTTGGCAGTTTTCATATTGAAGTTTTTAGTCCGCATTGAGTTATTTTATATTTTTTTGCCAAACTATGAAAACAAAACGCATAATACGCTATAAACCAAAACAAACTTCAGCTCCCCGTCCTTCAATCTGACAGTTTCTCCCCAGCTTCTGATTGGCTAATTCGCTTCGTCACGTGAGTGTCCGCAAGCTATGACTCCGAAAGTGATGACGTCAAAATCGACCGGGAATTACAAAACCTGAAAGTAGGCTTCCGGTTTCTTAACTGCATCTTGAAAGAGTTTGTTGTGAACGAACCGAACTAGCGCCAAATTTTAAATAGTTGTCATCAAAGCTGTTATATGTAAAGGGCAAGTAAAACTTTTTTAAAATTAAAAATTGTTTCTTATAAAGCTAATTTTATAACAATGTTTTGCAATATAATCAATTAATAAAATGAATAATGTATATGAAAAATATTGCACATGGAAAATAAAAGTAGGTATGCAAAATTTGAAAAGTAGATTATCATATAATAAAATATATTTGTCACATACGTATAAATAATATAGAGTGTTAATGAATACGTGTTTCATATTTATAGGGTATGCAGGGAATGCAAAAAGTAAAAATAAACAAAATTAGTAACTGTGAGTAGTGAGAGATCCTAACAGCCAACGAAAATTAAGAAAGATAATCACCATTTTATGAGTTTATTGGTAAAAGTTAGTCTATTTTGCATCCCGCACATACCCTATAAATTTGTAACACGTATTTATTAAAAACCTTTGTACATATTTACAAAAAATCGATTACATTCTTTGTTCATTGTAAAATATTTCGATTTCCTTATAAGCGGGTATTGAAAATTTGTCAAAGACCCACAAACTTTAAGGATAAATGATGCATGGGACATTAAAAAAAAGCAATCATATGTAATATCTGAAAAGTTTTAATTCCTCCTATGAGCCTTTCTACTTGTATTTTTACCCTCGTAATATTTCTTGTTTTCTGAATTTGTTCCACCGTAAACTATGGTATCATTAAAAATTAACAACTGGTGGTAAAAGTTCGGCTATTAAAAAACCTTTCTCGGCCAGAATTAAATCACCGGCGAGAAAGTGACTCGCAACTTTACAATGATTAAAACCCACTGCTTTTCCAAATTTGACTAATTCGTTTCTTAATACTTCAACATATTCCTCAGAAACTGCGCAATCAGTGGATCTATGTGGTGTTGAAGGATATAGATCTTCAACTGTTTGCAGTTTGCACTGTAGTGTCAGTTGTTTTCTTCGAAATGTTGTAGTGTGCATGAATAGCTAACGCAGTCATGTGATGGCAACGAAGGACATGCACACGGATCACTTTCAATGGATTTGTCTTCATTTAAACAAATCTGTAAAATTTAATATATTACAAATACGATAAAATTTATGTTTCAAACATCAACATGCCCCAACATTATAATATTTCTCTTTAAAACTAGTATGCACTTTTCCTTTTATAATATTAAGGTCTGCGTCATAAACCATTTCATGGACAATGGACATCACAGACCAAATGAACATGGTTTGATTTGACTGCATTTTCACCACGAACAATAAGTCTCTCTTCATCCACAAAAAAACTTATTATTGAAGAAAAACGAATCACTTGTTTTTATTTCTTGTGCCCCTGTAATTTGCAAAAGTTAAATAGAGATAACAAGCGCGACTAAAACACTACGAACCGAATTAAAAGTAAGAACGGACAGAATAAGTGATCAGGTGCAGAATACCAATCCTTTGACCAATAGCCAAGGTCTATAACTATAGAATCAGAGGAAAATCTTTTCGTCCTCGCTGAAGAATTACAGTGCCACAATAACATTATTTCTTGAAATTTATTAAAATTTACTTTAATATAAGGTTTCTTAAAACAAATTACGCATATATTTTAATTTATTGTTTTTACTTTAAGTACATAAAACAGGATTATGTAACAAAATCACATCATTAAATTTTCTAGTTTGCAAAGACAAATGACAGCTATTTAAATTTGGCGCTAGTTCGGTTCGTTCACAATAAACTCCTTCAAGATACAGTCGATTACGTACATACCGGCTATTTCTGTAACAATTGAATATTTTTACGAAAATTATAATAATAAACTTATTATTAATAATAATAATAATAATAATTTTAATATTCAATGCCGGTTTTTATTTTAAGCAAATAGGCATTTTTCGAGGTTTTGATGAAGAAAAGGTCTTACTGATCCAGTATGACGATATTTTATGAAATTAATCTTGCACGTTTTGGACCACAGTAGTTCATCTTAATTATAAAAGCAGAAAATATTTGATTATCTGCCGTATTCTGTACCACAATGCTTAATTTTTATATATCGATAACACTCTTGACAAGTGAAATTATTTCAGGTATTTTTTATTAAAGAAAAAATTATCGATGGATTAAAATTAAACCACTGTATTATAGTCCAGTCATTTGGTAGAAAAATAAGGGTTTATTCCACAAAAGGTCGGGTATTTTTCATTTTTGGATATATTGTATATTTAGGGGTCCTAATAAAAAATGCAAGTTTTCCCCCTCGGGGGCCTTCGGGAAGCACCGCCAACTTGAGAGAAAAGGCGCAAAAAAGCGGTTTTTTCTAAATATCTCTTCACTGATTTGCATTAGGCAAAAATAGTTATTATCTAATTTGTTGACTATAAAATTCCCTACAACTTTTATCTAAAACATTTTATTCTATAATTAATAGATAGTGAGCTACAGTGCTTCAAACAGAGCAAATTTCTTGAAAATTACATGAATGCTTCATTTAAATCATATTTTATTATATTTTTTTACATTTTTTTACAAATTACTTTTTGACAATTATTAATTATTATTATTTAACTAATATATATAAATATTAATTATTGTTTATAGTTTTTTTTCATTTTAAAGATTTTTTATAGTCCAGCAAATTTATGATTTTACCTTAAAGTAATTACAACAAAAGCTTTTTAACGGAATCCAGTCCCAGAAAAGTGCGCTGAATACCATATCAATATTTTCCCGAACTCGGAGCATGGTAACCTCCCGCCAGTTTGGACAAATGGCGGCATATTCAGGTTTATGGCCATTTGCTTAAAACAATTATGAAAATATTTAAATTATTCAAAAAAACAAACAATATTACGTACTTGATACTTAGTCTAATAGGTTTCACTATTTACAACAGTTTACATTCGACGTGGCATCGAAAGAAGTAAGTTATCGGTAACTGTTTTATAAAAATTGTTAACGTTTTCCTGCAATTTTTTAGTTTTTCATCCACCACTCTGATCTTGTTAAAGATACGATGATGCGGTTTTAAAATTTGAATTCAGCATAAAATTCTCTTTCGTATCGTGTATTACACTATTTTTGCCGATGAACGATTGGCGAGTTACTGCCAGCTAAAACTCATATGAAATTCCTCTAAAATTTTAAACATTTGAAAATCGGCTCTTTTTTCATTTTCTCATTCAAAATTTCAACAGGCTTACAGATAACCAATATTAAGTATTTAATAGGTGTCAAAGTGGTTGATGAAAAATTGAGAAAAGAGCCGATTTTCAGATGTTTAAAATTTTAGAAGAATTTCATGTGAGTTTTAGTTGCTAGTAACACGCCAAGTGTTCATCGGCAATAATCGTGTAATACATGATATTATAGAGAATTTCATGCTGAATTCAAATTTTAAAACCGCGTCATCATATCTTTAACAAGATCAGAGTGGTGGATGAAAAACTAAAAAAATTCAGGAAAACGTTAACAATTTTTATAAAACAGTTATCGATAACTTACTTCTTTCGGTGCCACGTCGAATGAAAACTGTTGTAAATAGTGAAACCTATTAGACTAAGTATCAAGTACGTAATATTGTTTGTTTTTTTGAATAATTTAAATATTTTCATAATTGTTTTAAGCAAATGGCCATAAACCTGAATATGCCGCCATTGTCCAAATTGGCGGGAGGTTCCCATGTTCTGATTTCGGGAAAATATTAATATGTTATTCAGCGCACTTTTCTGGGACTGGATTCCGTTAAAAAGCTTTTGTTATAATTACTTTAAGGTAAAATCATAAATATGCTGGACTATAAAAAATCTTTGGAATTAAAAAAAAACTATAAACAATATTTAATATTTATATATATATTAGTTAAATAATAATAATTAATGATTGTCAAAAAGTAATTTGTAAAAAAAACGTAAAAAAAATATAATAAAATATGATTTAAATGAAGAATTCATGTAATTTTCAAGAAATTTGCTCTGTTTGTAGGACTGTAGCTCACTATCTATTAATTATAGAAAAAAATGTTTTAGATAAAAGTTGTAGAGAATTTTATAGTCAACAAATTAGATAATAACTATTTTTGCCTAATGCAAATCAGTGAAGAGATATTTAGAAAAAACCGCTTTTTTGCGCCTTTTCTCTCAAGTTGGCGGTGCTTCCCGAAGGCCCCCGAGGGGGAAAACTTGCATTTTTTGTTGAGACCTCTAAATATATAACATATCCAAAAATCAAAAACACCCGACCTTTTGCAGGGTAAATCTACCTAATGACTGGACTATTACAGCATAAGTGAGTACTTTTGTATATGAAAAGCTGAAAATGATAATAAAAAAATCTGATGTGGCCAGCACATGACCTCCCGCCAATTCCATGTTTAAAATAGCAATGAGCTTTAAGTAAAGTTTCACTTCCGATTGATCGTTTGTAAACAAAATCTACTTTGTTGTTCCAATAAATAGAAAAGTTTGTAATACGAAATTTTGGATTATATTTTATTATGTTTTTCCTGAAAAATCTGTTAGAGCTTCAAATTAAGTACTACATCCGGTGTATCATATATAGTCAAAATCTAATATGTTGTTTCAAATTATATGAGTATTAAATACCAACTTTGCGAAGTTTTGGATCATTAATATATTTTAAGGAAAAATCGTCACACACATTATTGTCAAAATCTTATTGAGAGCTGTTTGATATTGCCACGTACCTTTTTTTCAAAAATAATTAAAAATTTAATATTGGAGTACATCAGCTGGCAAAACGTAAATTACACGGGCACTTACCGCAAAGGTGGCCTCCCAAATGCGACACCGGCTAGCTAGCAGAGAGAGGGGCGGGTTATAAATCAAAAATTGTATCTTACTTACTTTTATAAGGGCGCCAGGTATTTTAGCAATGAACCCCATTCACGAAAAATACCAAAATTGAGATAAAAGCTGTAAATGACAGGAGTTCAAAGGATAAAATTTAAGAAAGGGATTACATATGAAATTAGGTTCGCTCAAAACAAAATCGTAAATAATCTTTAACAAAATCGGTTTATTAAAACAAAAATAAACCGGTGCCACGATAAACAATTTGTAAATCCCGCTTATTTTCTAGTGAAAAATGAAATGATGAGAGGGGAAGGTGAGATGTGCGCATGAAATTCTTTAGACTAAACAATTTATAATCCAGTGGCGTAGGGCATGCCACAAAAACGAACAAAAGATTACTGTTTTAATCAGTAGCCCTACAAAAATATTTACAAAATAAATACGGCAATAATTTTGATCAATTATTGGTATCGAGATCACACAGTGACCTTTCAATACCCCAAAACGTAGTAAAATTGTATCTGCACGGCGCACTGCAAAGGCGTCACTGACTTGAACAAAACGCGCACGCGCACAATACAAGGTGCACTCAGAAGAACAAAAATGAAAAATCTTAACGATGAAAAATTTAGCGCTTTTAAAACACAAAGTATTGTACTCATCTGGGGTGATTGTTGACCAAGAAGATGATGTCCTAGTCCAACACGGTTGGCGGCGGCAATGGAACTGGGTAGAAATGGCGGCTCAGGATTGGCTGATTTCGGCGTGGCGCGACTAGGCGCTCAGTGAAAATCACTAGGCTCACGGCACTAAAAGTCGTACTAACTCCCCAAAATTCGGGAAAAGTCCAAATGCACGATACAGAAACTTGCGAGAAAAGTTGCAGATAGACTACACTGCCACCACGTGCGCAAAACTTAACTCCTCACTCACGGAGAATAGATATTAAGTTGAAATAAAATTTTCTACACTCGACGTAATAGCGATAATCAACTTAATAAATTTTTAACTTGCACTACTAGTGGCACAAGACTTTAAATAGGGCACGTGAGAGTAGCCAAAAAAAACTACCGTATCGTTTCACGGCAGAAACGCAACAACCCAAAATTTGCAAAGCCAATCGGCACGCGTACGTTTAATTATTCGTCAGTGGCGTACCAAATACATTTTAAAGCGTTCACATATACCAAAAAGAAATTAAAATATTAAACGTTACAATATATAATGTTGCAAACATCAAACTTAAATCGAATTGTCCTGTATATCTAATATTTATGTATGATGGAAAATATATTATTTTTATAAACCTTAATTTCATTAGAATCATATTTAAACTACTAATTTTTTCTTAACACGGTTTCATTATTAATTTTAATGAAAATTACTTCGTGACAGTGACATTTGTTTAAATATGTCAAATTTGTTATTAAAGTATTGTTTTTGTTTGACGCAGAGGCAAAGTGATGTACAAAAATAAATTATTTTATAATTTAATATAAAGTTATTTCAAGTTATTTACTAAATGCTATTATCGTAGAATTGAAGATTGTGCCATTATATTCAATTTGTATTGGTAAAAGTTGCTAAAAATTATATTCAATGAATTTTTTACAAGAAAAACTGTTAAAAACTTGTATAAATGATACTTTCGGTTATCCGATATACATTAAAAACTAATGAGCTCTTCCCACATTAGTATAGAATGGATATACAAAATTTCAAAATTTTCTAATTGATAGTATTGAGTAATCGTGTGCACAACACACACACACACACACACAACACACACATACACACACACACACACGCACGCACACAGGCATCATTGTAATAATGTTAAAATCGGATTCTGGGGACATCAAAACGTGCTTATTCACTAAAACCTCCGTTACCTAGGGTAGCGGGAGGTAAAAATCTGTTGTGGCCAGCACAATACCTCTCGCCATTTTCATATTAGGCTATATAAGTATTGTATTTAACATTTCTGGTACACACAAAAAATTCTAATTACATTTATTTTTTATTTTTAATTCATTCTACGCACATGTTTCCTCCTATTCTTCTAAATGTTCGAGATTCTTCCAATTCAATGACGAGATTGGTGGTATTTCTGAAGGGTATATGATGAATTATATGTATTGTAAGCGCATATTTAGTTGACACTGATACTACATACTTTGGCTTATAAATGAATCCCCTTTCTTTTTATACCAATTTTAGATGTTGACGGAGTCTTTTCCTCGTTATAACAACAGCATATTATATTTCTATTACATTTCCACTTGTCCATGTACGAATTCTATATCTAACTACAATTTTAAATATTTAATTAATGATAAAATAAGAAATATTAAAAGCACCTCCCAGAAAAAGTCTTCAGTAATGTCTGGATTTTTGACATTGACATTTATGTCAATTATAAACATTTTAATTTTTCAACTGGTTTCCATACGCTAATTGATTCATTATATATGTAGAATGGATTATTTTATATATTTATAATTCAGTCTATCTCTAAATCTATAGAAGACATAATGAAAATGTATTGGGTAGAGAATTTTATACTCTTTCATTTTTTATATTAAAATTTTTCAATAAATAATATTTAGAAGGTTTTTCTTTTTAAACTATTACTACCGGTTGTCCAATTAGTACCAAAATCTAATCAGCTCTTCCC